>JABTTQ020002091.1:0-50000 GCA_016081115.2 Rehmannia glutinosa
CGACCAATCTTATAAGAATCATCTAGGTTAGGAATATCAATACCATTTGTTGCACAAAAAACTTTGACTTCTTTAAGGAATTCCTCCCAACCACATTCTCTCAATTCTTGAAGGATAACTTTAGTAGTAGAGACAAATGCGATAGCAGTCAAAATATCTTGAGTTTTTCTTTGAAGGATTTGGCAAAGAGCATCAGTGATTCTCATAATTTTATGCATTAAATGCAAGATGAATACAAACTCAAATCTTGCCATGTTTCTGTAAATCCCATTAACTTCAGCCTTAGATCTTCCATTTGGAGAATGTTCCATAAGATATTCAAACACTTTGCAAGTTGCAGAATACATATCTATCAAACTCTTTACTGAGTTATAATGAGAACTCAATGAGTAGTACACGATCGCCGCAAATTACCAATTTGATTAGCGCCACTTCCCGATTCACGCTCCCCAATGGCGATAGAAATTCTCAATTTCACGTCTTTGAGCATCTTGCAAATGATAGACACGCTTAGGTGAAGAAGTGATAATATTAACAATGTTGTCTAGATGAGAAAAGAATTCCCAAATAACACTAACATCCTTAGCTGCAGAAACCAATGCCAATTGTAAACGATGCGCAAAACAATGGATATAATATGCACATGAACAATCTTTAAGAAATAATGCTTGAAGTCCATTCCATGAACCACGCATATTACTAGCTCCATCGCACTTTGACCTCTCATTTTTTTACCTGGAGATCATGATGAAAAAAAGAACGCCACATATCTCTTTTTTCAAATTTGATGAAGTGGTGTCACTAACACTTTTGATTGCGAAGAAACGTTCAGTCAAGATTCCATGATTGTTCACAAACCTCAAGATAATAGCCATTTGCTCTTGTTTGGATATATCTTGAGCTTCATCGACAAGAATACAAAAGTATTTTTCCCCAACTTCTTCACGAATCATTTTGCGTACTCGATTGGCCATAATGTTTAAAATCTCCTTTTGAATCTCCTGAGCAATGTATTGAGCATTTTTGGAGCATTCTCAAGCACAACTTCATTAATCGTATTCATACTTGCAAATGCCTTCACCAATTCAATAAAGTTACCACGATTCGAAGAACATATAGATTCATCATGACCTCTAAAGGCACAACCTTGAAGTGCTAGCCATCGAACACTTATAATTGAGGTCCTCAAGCGCAAACGATTTTTCTCTTTTTCAAGTTTTGTCTGAGCATGCATAACCTTATCAATATGTCCAGAGGGCCTTATCAAATCCTCTGCCCTTCTTACACACATAGTATGAGGTGATGAAGCTGTGGAACCAACATGTGTAAGAAATGCACATTTATTTCCTTGGCTTATCCTCTTCCAATTACAAAATCCTTCCTTGGCTAGTGCCGAAGTATTATGCAAATTAACATCACTCAAGAAAAGAAAGCAATAAAAGCAGTAAGCTTTATCTGTGGAAGGTGAATACTCTAACCAATTAAACTTGTCAAACCATCTTTTTTGGAAGCTGCGATTTTGACTGCCAAAATTCGTAAATGGATACACTTCCAATTTTGGTTGATAAGGCCCAACTTTTAAGTAGGCTCGTCTTATCTCATCCCGTACATTAACATGATATTCACTTATTTGTTTTCTTTTTCAGGGATCTCGCTCAAAATAAGTAGATGATTGAAAATCTGAATTTGAGGGAATTTGCGTAGTAGGGATATGAAGTGATTCATTGGATTGATGTTGCACTATATTAGATGTGGGTTTTGAGCTACTTTCACTAGTTTCACGATCTCTCTTCTTAAAAAAAGACGATATTAACTGTGTTTTTCCTTTCTTTGCGTAAGGTTGATTCTCCATTTAAATTCCTACATAATGTACAAAGCCAATAAAACATCAATAAATAATGTTAAAAAATTTAACATCAAATAGGCTAAAATTGTTTTATTTTTTTCGTCATGGCGAGAAGGGGGTTTTTTTTTATCTTAGCATAAACATGAGATATACTATTCTTATACAATTTGCTACTTTTGTTTGATTAGCCAACCTAATTAATGTTAAAAAATTCAACAAACAACTACTAAAAAGCGCATTCATAGTAATTTAATTATACTTTGTAATTTCAATAATTTTACCAATTTACTAAAGCGAGAAGTTCTATGTTTTGTCCATTTTGATTTATTTCTAATTTTTCATGACCATAAAAAGAAATAATCTATTTGTTGATAATAAGAAATAAGAAAAAATTGCAGGTAAATTTTCGATTTAATATAAGAAAAAATAAGAAATAAAAGTATTATTCATCATTGATAGTAGAACTTACTTTGATGAAGCCTTGGCCAAAAAATTGTAGATAGGATCAGTAGGCAAAAATTAAGATTTTGAACTTATGAAGCCTTGGCCCTTAATTTCAAAATTGCGAGACTTGCTATTCTACTGGGAATGATGAAGTGAAAATGTGGTATCAAACTCATCCCTTAATTATTGTTGGTAGGGTTTGTTCTTTTATTATTTTATGGATAATAAATTAAAAGGTATGGGTCATGAGTGGGCTAATGGAAAAAAAAGCCTATAAAGTAAACTAAAAAACATAATATACTAGTGGGATTTGACAAAAGTGGACTGGGCTCCACCGGTGGAGCCCCAATGTAAATCCGCCTCCGCATACAAGAATTTATCAAATAAAACATTAAATTGCACATGCATGCACCTAAAATTCAATAAATAGTAATTTTGAGCAACTCTTGAGAATTTTCATGACTTGATACATAAAATTGACATGCAATACATATATATATATATATATATATCTCAAGGCTCATGATCAAATTTTCTACATGTATTTTAATAAAACACCTAATAGTTGGAAAATATATTTCCACCCACCTTGTTTGTTTGGATGATTGGTGTAAAAGTGATTTATCACTAAACCTTGAGGATTTAAATCTTCACTTAAGGCAGCCCCTAAGTCAATATTACAAGAAATTTGGAGTTAGAAAATGGAGAATTGAAATAAGGAGGAAAAAAAAGAATAGGCCAAAGGTACCACACTTACCTTGTGTAGTTGAAAGTTTGTAGTCAAAATTTGGAGGGTCTCTAAAGAACTTGATCACTTCTTAACCAAGGCTCCAAGGTCAGCCCCTAATCACCTCAAAATGAGATTTTTGGGTGTCAAAATTCGAAAATAAAGGAGAAGTGAAGAAGGTGCTCAAAGCCTCAAATCTTATCTTGATATCTCATCAATACACCATCTCAAGCCAAGTTTCTTTTCCTTCTTCTCCTCATGAGGTCTTGAAATCTATGGTTCTAAACTCCAAAGGGCAGCCCCTACCAAAATCCATACCACATGGCCAACAATTAATCCAAAATGGGGAGGAAAGCTTAAGAAAATTCCACTATTCTTACCTTTTTAAAGACTAAGGTTTGGAGTGTTCTTCTTGCAATTTCACCATCAAAATGAGCACTTTCTTTGCTCGTCAAGCAAGCTCACGGCCCTAAGACAAAATAAGAGGTTTGTGTGTTCAAGTTTACAAGATGAGGAATAATAGGTAGTGTTCAAAAGATAGAAAAGTTGAAGACAAATCTTACCTATGTGCTTTAAAATCGGTACTTAGCTTCAAGGAAGAAGGATATTTTTGCTTCTTGTTTTGAGAGAGGATGAACTTGAGTGGTAAGGTGTGGAATGAGGTAAAATTATTAAGTGTAAGACAAAATAGAAAATACTTCCTCACCTCACTCTTGTGTTGACGAATTTTACATTCATGCTAGGCCCGACCAAATGGAACGAGTAAGGAAGAAGAGAAACCGAACCGAACCGTGGTCAACGGTTCTTGGAACCGCAAGATTGACCGGTTCTGCCGAACCGTGAAGGAACCGGTCTTTATCGGTGCCCGATTCCTCCTTTGGAAGAACGTGGAACCGCCTGCCCAGGTTCCTCGGTTCGGTTCCACGATTCCGGCCCACGGTGCCCAAATTGCCTCGGTTCTACGGTTCCGGCCCACGGTTCCAACAAATGCAATGAATTTATAATAAATATAGTTTAAAATTTGAGGAAGAAACGAGTCAACAAGAAATACAACCTACACCTACTACAAGAAATAATGGTAAAAAATGTAAAAGAACTATGTGAGCTTTGATTCCACTATATATCTAGGCAAACTTAATATTAACTATTCATATTAATTAGTAATATTAAGTTCAAACCCATTTTTTTCTTTTTTTTTGTTTTAGTTAATTTAAAGTCTTCAAATAATCTAAGATAATATTCTAATTTTGGTATTGAATTATATTGTGTTATAAGATAAACTTGTGTGGTAATTGAAGAAGTCTTGTGTTGGTATAAGTGTGGTCTAACATGCTTAAGTTGAAGGTGGATAAAAAAAAAAAGAAGTAGTGGAGGATTGATGAAGTGGAGTGTAATATAAAATGTGTGAGTGGAAAGGGAATGTTTGAATGGGATATTTGAACATTACAAAAGTCCTCCCTTAATTCCTCATGTTGGACGTCCAAGACAAGTCTCATGTGCTCATATTTTTCCTTTTTTTTTTGTCCAAGTTGGGGATAATTGGTATAGATTATCAAGTCCAAAATCCAATTATCAATCCCACAATCACTTATAAGTCCCATAATCACTTATGTAATAAGTCATCTAATTTATAAGGTGTCCATTAATTCCAAAGTAGTATCATTACTTATCATTTAAGTTACTAAATAAAATTAAAATCAATAGTACAAGTCAAAAATATCAATCAACCAATTAATTAAATTATACAATTATTTTGAAATATATAAATTTTAATTTCGAAATTTTAAAATAAAATAAATATATTATACTAAAAGAGTTTTATTAGCTAGTCGCTCAAGAACAAGTTGAACCGGTTAAAAGCCTGCGTTAAAAGTCGAAAGAAATCGACAATGGTTAAAGAAGTGAAAATAAGTGTCATTAACAAAACACCATTAAATGAAAATGATTCCAAGTATAAATTAGTTAAATCAAGTAATAAGTAAGTTGACAAAATCAAGTATGAGACACTTGTTATTTCAATATAAAAGTTGGATTTTTATATAAAGTAAACCTCAAGTACTATTGTTTCGAAAATAGAATGTTTACTAAATGATCTTTCAAGACAAAGGTATTGTATTTTTAAAATACTAATTTAGTAGTAGATAGTTTTCAAAGATCATTAAGATTAAATAGATAACCGATCTAAATCCATTAACATAATACGAATCGCAAAATAAATAGTAAATATAAGAATAAATTACCGGAAAAAAGTCCGCGATCGTGTCGTCTACGGTTGAAATATTCGGGCCTCACAAATTAACCCTTTAAACTAATGTAAAAATACATTACATTTTCATAAGGTACGAAGAGCATCTCAAAAGACTCTTCAAATGAAGAATCATCTTTATTTTGAAGAGTTATCTACCAAAAATTATCCCCAACAAACTCTTTATTTAAACATTTAAATTTAGAGAATGAGTTTCACCTTCCAAATTTGAAGAACCAATACAACTTTTCTATAATTAATTGAATTAGATTTCTTGCACTATGAATTACCTTTCTGAATGAAACTTTCTGAAACCAACACAAATTTTGAAAATTTTCATAAATTACTTACAATATTCCATGTGTACTAAATTAATGTTGGGAAAAAAGTAAATAAAGAGTTAAATACAAAAAAGAGTTGGAAGATGTCAGAAATTTCACTTTTTAAATTTAAAAATGCATTTGCTCTTTAAATTTAAAGAGTCTTTTCGAGAATGAATGTAAAAAAAAATATATGATTTTCGTTTTCCCAACAGTCTAAGTTTGCAACGAGTAATATTTGGAAGGAGAGAGTGAGATACATGATATTTACAACTTGTCAGTATTGATTCCTTCTTCTTTTATCCATAATCAATGTTACAGTCAATTCCAGAAGAGTTGGTGGAATCTGAAATAAGAATTAATACCCCAAATCGCATGACATTTTAACTCATAACCCTCTTTTAGCTTTTCCCCAATCCATCCATGGCGGCGGCCAAAGATCAGAAAAGCCTGCACATTGTAATGTTCCCATGGCTCGCCTTCGGACACATTATCCCATACCTCGACCTTTCCAAACTCTTAGCCCAAAAGGGACACAAAATTTCCTTCATTTCCACCCCAAGAAACATCGATCGCCTCCCAAAACTGCCTCCAGATTTAACTTCTTCAATTAATTTAGTCAAAATTCCACTGCCAGAAATTGCTGGGCTCCCAGAAAATGCAGAGGCCACCACGGACATCCATGGCGGACAAATGGACCATCTCAAGAAAGCCTTCGATGGGCTTGAAACCGGGCTGACCCGTTTCTTGGAGGAATCCAACCCGGACTGGGTCTTCTACGATTTTGCTCCACACTGGCTGCCTCCTGTCGCGGCCCGACTTGGGATCTCCAGGGCCTTCTTCTCTATCATCAATGCTTGGTTTTTAGCCTTTCTTGGACCCGCCAATGCTTTGATTAGCGGTTCAGATGATCGGGCCAAGCCCGAAGATTTTATGGTCCCGCCAAAATGGGTCAAGTTCGAGACCAAAGTGGCATATCGGCGCTTCGAAGCCAACTGGGCTGTCGGGTTTGGTCAAAATACTGATTCTGGGTTTTCGGATAGTTATCGTCAAGGGAAAGTTTTTGTTGGGTCTGAAGCAATTCTTGTGAGGCATTGCTATGAATTTGAACCTGAGTGGTTAAATTTACTTGAAGAGATTAACCATAGGCCAGTGGTTCCAGTTGGGTTAATGCCGCCTAGAGTGCAAGATCATTATACTAATAAAGATGGCGATGACGAAATTTGGGTTACTCTCAGAAATTGGCTTGATGGTAAAAGTAAAGGGTCAGTGGTTTATGTTGCACTAGGGAGTGAGTTGACACCGAGTCAAGATCAACTAAGTGAGCTGGCTCATGGGCTCGAGTTATCTGAGGTCCCTTTCTTTTGGGTTATGAGGAAACCGTTCGGGTCCATTGAGTCAGACTCGGTTGAGCTTCCGGGTGGGTTTGAGGAGAGAGTGAAGGGTCGAGGGATTGTGTAGAGGAGTTGGGCGCCTCAGCTGAAGATACTAAGTCATGACTCGGTGGGTGGATTCTTGACTCATTGTGGTTGGGGTTCTATTGTGGAGGGACTAATGTTTGGTCGGCCCTTGATTACACTGCCTTTTTTGGTAGACCAAGGATTGAATTCTAGGGTTGTTGCTGAAAAACAACTAGGGATGGAAATTCCAAGAAATGAGGAAGATGGGTCGTACACGAGGAACTTGGTTGCTGACTCAATAAGGCTCGTGATGTTTGAAAATGATGGGAAGATATTTAGGAAAAGAGCAAAGGAAATGGCGGCAATATTTGGTGATATGGAATTACAAAGTAGATATATAGACAACTTGGTAGAGTTCCTTCAAAATCGTAGAATTTTGTCGGAGACGTTGATTGCTTAGTCAATTACTAAATTGCATGAATGGTTTTCTTAGTGTCATAGTTTTGGCATTTTAGCTTAATCTTTGACTCTTTTTAATTTGTTATTATGATCGGATATTCAATCAAGCACGTTGTATGTTTTTATGATGATATGCCATATTTGGGATGACCTTATTATGACTTCTAAAATAGCATCAAGACCCCTTGTACTTTAAGCTTTACAAGGTCCATTTGTGCATATACTTAACAAGACTAATAACACAACTCTTACCGCATGTTTGGTAATAATGAGTACTGCTTTGGATGTTGCGCATGACTTTGTTAAAATAATTATAGTTTATAAGAACTTAAATCACATGAAAAAATGCTTTGAAGATGTTGAACTACAAAGTATTTTGTGATATTTAAACTTTAATTACTGAAAGGCATATTAAAATTTACTCATGTTGAGTGATAATTCTGATGCAAGAAGTTTTTACTCGTTTACTTTTTAAACTTTTATTTTATTTTATTTTTTATTTGTTAGGCTTAATTTAAAAGAAAAAAAAGCCTTGATACCACTTTTTTTAAATCTCAGCTTTCCAAATAAAATTTGGAATCTCATATCATATATTTTTGCTTCTATTGAGGTGCATTTTGATTTTACAAACTATGTATACTTTTTTGTCAATATTTACTATTACACAATTTTCTGTTTATATTATCATAACTGATAGGATGTGCTTTAATCAATTCAACGTATCATGGAAAATCAAATACATGATTGAAATGAAATCAAGATTTCGAAGTGTATGTCCCCATGACAAGTAAAAAAAAATTTCTGCAGCAAAACGTAATCTTTCTACTTAGAGACGTCACCAATGCCCACCTACAACTCAAACTCACTTTTGCTATACTCGATTTGATTTATAGCCATCTCAATACAGAAAATGAGCCTGATGATCATCTTCCATTAATTCACCCTGAAAAACAGGAGCAACAAATTCAATAAGGTATATGCCACTGAATGTTTTTTTTTCCTCCAATGGTTGATAAAGAACAGTGATGTTATCTGTTTAATAAGCAGCAACATGTGAAATGTGGTGTTTAATACTGGTAATTTTCAATTATTTTTGCACAAAACAATATTTACAAAAAATTTCTGTACAAAATAGAAAATCTGCAATAAAAAGCATCTGAAAAAGAATATAAAGTACCACATGATGGAGGTGCAGCAATTTGACATCTCAGCATCCAGAACCTGGCTTTCTGCTGCCCACCACTTTGCAAGTTGATATAAAAGAAAATTTGAATTTCTCTTATCAAATGTGGTGAAGAAAATCTCTACAAATTCAAAATAATGTAAGGGTAAGGCCGTCGTGAATAACAGAAGAATATTTTTGAGGCAATGCTACATTATTCTGATTAAAAAGTCAAGAGGTGAGAAATAATAACTAAAGTAGTAAAGTACCTTTTCCGATGCAGGTTGAACGCATTTTTCTACTGTAATTGCTAAAAGGCTTTCCATTTTAGTCTTTTAGAGCTCTTCCTGTTTTTCAACGACATACAAATATTAGACAAATAAACATATACAGTAATTCATGTTGGTGTACATGAAACACAAAAAAACCACATGCAAAAGGGGCAGTAACTCATCAATATAGTGAATCTAACAAGAGTATACTTATCTATTATCATACGCCTTTTTTTCTGAATCAGTGAAAAATACATGAAAATATAATTTTCCTTCTGAAGATGCATTACTTTTCTTGTTAAACAAACAACCTCCTTCTTAGGAGTCCGACTGTGCCCAAATTGATCAGCATAGGCCATCATACCAAGCCTAAGTGACCTCTTAATCAATGTCTTGTAGTCCCAATATCTGCCTTGTTTGCTTCAAACACCTTTATCTTTTAGGTAAAATAAAGTCTCCCAAAAATTTGACTACCCATTATTAAACAAACCGTCTCAATGCCAAAAAACTAGTCGATGTAACATATTTTCCCAAAATTTGACTTTGCTTAAAACAGGGTCTGGAATATATCGCTGGTTGAACAATTGACGGCAAGATATAGCGTATTCCGCTTTGCTTCACTCAAGATTTGAGACATTTAATATAGACAAAAATCAGGATGTGTTAAAGGATTGTTTAATCCATCTGCAGGCAATTTATACATGCAATGCAAGAGACACCACAATTGGTGTACTACATGAATCTTCCATCAGAGTAATTACCTTTGTGGCGTTCCTTTTACAACGAATCTAGAAGCAGCACATCCAAATCTCTGTACCAGCAAAACCAGATGCATCACTCGCTGGCATATCGGTTAATAATGTTTTGCCCTGCAAGTACAAACTAATCAAATGGTCAAAGCATTTTCCAAAATAAACAGCAGAAATTTTATCGTTTCCTCCCTATTAATATTCTTTAACATGGAAATTCCATTAATTGCAAGGTAACATCGGACGGAGTAGAACATGAGCTTGTGAACCACATCCATATAAAACTCAAATTGGTCATGTAATCAACAGATTCAAATTCACATAAATGTGACGAGAAGGATAAAAGAACATTCTCATTCATCACAACATTACAGTCATTGAAGAAAAACACAGCTAAATTTTCTTTTTCCTGTCTCCATATAATTTATTATGCTACTGAAAGTCAAGATATACTGCCTTCTCAATACAGTAAGATAAACTGGTGCTCAGATTGATAATCTAATTCTTGACTGTGTCAAAGGTAAATCCAAATGTTAAGCTCTAGCCAAATATAAATGTGTAAGCTAATCGAACTATTAAGCTGATCCACAGCAAAAAAGGGACTCCCTGATTAAGAACCTCCAGGACAAAAAGACAAATAACATAGTAACTTCGCCCTCCGATTTTGTTAGTCATATAGCATCATCATCAGCAGGCATGCATTAACCATTGAGAAAATTTTCAATTGGCATAGACATGCAGTTTATCTAGGTAATACAATTACGCAAAACATGAACCTTGGTAAAATTTACTTTCCGATAACCCCGATTAGACAAAAGTCCAGGATTTAAACAAGATATGAACAACAGATGAATGTCACAAATAAGATGATAAAACGCCCACTAAAACAAAAAAATAAAAGAAGGCAAAGAAAGAAACTTGGAGAAGTTTATGTGATAAATTAAATAAATAACAATTATATTTGAGAAAAAGAGAACAACCTTGCCTTACATTTGCTTAAGATCTTTGGCTATACTCGTTCGTGAATGAACATCCAAGAGGCAGGACATAGCTCTGTGACCACAATCACCACATGTCCCATGGCAGGACATATTTATCAGATCTATGTATTACCAGCATCCGAAAGATCTGATTAAAGATAAGGGCTTTGTCTGCTTCAACAAACATAACCACCAAAATCACTTTGTCGATCACTAGACCAATCCAGAGAAACACTGAATTATAATGTTTGATCTGCCCTACGTGCCGCCCTCTCTTTGATCAAGAATCCCCTGGATTAACATTGTATGAGTTTGAGGATTGAGTATGCAACCATTTTTTTCCATGACGTCAACCAGCTCAGAGCACCCAAAATCACCACCAAAGTCACTTTGTCGATTACTAGACCAATCCAGAGAAACACTGACTTATAATGTTTTATCTGCCCTACGTGCCCTCTCTTTGATCAAGAATCCCCTGGATTAACATTGTATGAGTTTGAGGATTAAGTATGCAACCATTTCTTTCCATGACAGTGACCAGCTCAGAGCACCCATTCACAAATCCCCTCTTAAGCAAGCCATCAATCAAAACCTTCCAAGCCACTTCATCATAATTATAACCACAGTGAAGCAGCCTACAGAAGGTTGCCTTAGCATTCTCATCATTTCCTTTTCATATAACCCGCAAAACAAGCAGCCTATAGGACTGCAAATTAGGTAAAATTCCCTGTTTCAGCATGACATCAATTACATTCATAGCTTCCTCGTACAATTTCATGCTGCAGCAACAATCTACTAGTTTGTTATACATGTCTTCATTCGAGACATTCCACATTGTTTCAAATGATCAACCAACCTCCAGGCCTCTTCAAGGCGCCTTTCTCTGCAAAGTCCAGTGACGAGTGCATTATAAGTGTTTATATTTGGTGCACAGCCATGTTCTTTCATTTTCTCAAAGAGCTTGAGAGCGGTATCATGTTCCATCATTTTCCACACGTCAGCAATATTAATGGAGCCATTATTTGGCTTTACATCAAGCCCTGTTCTACCACCATTTCCATTGACTAGTTTCTCATGTGAGAGATGTTTGATTAAAACAGAATAGGTATAATGAGATGGTTCATATCCAGCATTAACCATGGATTTGAATGTATCAAAAGCGAGATTTAAAAAACCATGACGTCCATATCCATCGATAAGTACTGTGTAAGCCATCAAATCAGGATTGACCCCTTCTTCTTTCATTTTCGCCATGACATCCTCCGCTTCTTTTAACATTCCTTGGTTGCAATAAGCAAGAAGGAACGAAGTGTATGTGCACACATCCGGTTTATATCCTAGAGCAACCATATGGTTCAGAACTCTATATGCACTGTCAAAGTTAAATTCTTTTAACATCAAGTCAATGATAATTGAGTAAGTTACAATTGTGGGTTTCATGCCACTCTCCAACATTTTTTCCAGAAATTTTAAAGCTTCCGGTAGTTTTTTCACTTTGCACAATCCATTAATCAACACATTGTAAGTGTATGAGTTTGGAAGGCAGCCATCTGTAAGCATTCTTTCAAACAGATCTAGGGCAAAGTCAACTTTCTCCACATTGCAGTAGCCTTCAATCAGAGCAGTATACATAACTTCATTCACCTTTATGCCTTTCTCTTTGAGGGAGTTAAATGTGTCATGTGCCTTATCAACACTCCCTTTTTCACATAAAGCATTGATAAGAGGACCATAGGTTAACTGATCAGGAACTACATTGTTCTCTTCCATTAACCTAAGGAGGCGAAGAGCACTATCTATGTCACCCTCCTTACATTGTCCACATACTAAAAGGTTAAAAGTTACAAGATTAGGAGAAAGCTTTTGCTCTAGCATCTTACTAAGAAGTGCCATCGCCTTGTGCACTTTTTTTACCTCACAGAATCCGAAAATTAACTCATTATAAGTACGTACATCTGGACTACAATTTTTCGACTCCATCATGTCAAATATCTCCAAGGCAGCGTCAACCATTCCCTTCTTACAGTACCCATTGATCAAAGCATTATAGGTCACCACGCTAGGAACCAACCTGTTATCTAACATTGTTATCAGTATTTTCCTTGCTTCGTCAAGCATACCATCTTTACATGTACCATCAATAACTACAGTGTAAGTGTGAACATTTGGCTCACAACCTTTCTTCTTCATTTCCTCAAACAGGCTCAAAGCCTCCAACCTCCTATCTAAACCACACAAAGCATCAATTAGAATTGTGTAGGTTCGGACATTTGGAAAACAATTATCATCCCCCATTTGTGAAAACAGCCTCTTTGCCTCATCCACCCTCCCAGCTTCGCACAACCCATGCATCAAATTATTATATGAAACCTCATTCCTTCGACAACCCTTTTGTGGCATTGTCATGAAAATTTTGTTCGCGCTATCTACATCTTTTTTCCTACAATGTCCTAAAATGAATGATGTGAAAGTATGCGTGTCTGGCTTCAAACCAGCCTGCAAAATCATACTTAAATAATACTCAGCCTCACTCACATTACCCAATTTACAATAAGCATTAATCATCGTATTAAATGTATATATATTTGGTGACACCTTATCATCCAACATCTCCATATAAACAGATTTCATGTCATCAATCATCACAAACCGCGCCAGCGACATCAAAAGCATGTTATAACACCTAAGACTTAGTCTAAACCTAAAGTCACCACCATCATCACCATTCATCTCGCGCAGAATACTCAACGCGAAGCTGGCATCCTCCGCCACCTCACAAGACTTGACCATCAAAATCCGGGTTTTCTCCGCATCCCCAAAAGATTTATTGCTTATCAAAATGCGCAAAAGGGAGACGTAGACTTGAACATTGGGTTTGAAAGTGGGTGCACGGGAGAGGAAATTGAAAAAATTAAGGGCTATCTTAGGATTCAAATGGGGATGCTGTGAGAGGAACGAGGAGAACAGAGAAGGGGATATAGTTGGGATCAATTTTCTTAAAGAAGGGTGCTTCTGCCAATTGGGTTGGCAAAGGAGGGAAAACAGCTGAGAGGAGAGGTCAGCTACAGGCGGGTCGGGTTGGGAAACGACTTCGGGCGCAATGGAGAATGAGAGTGGTCTGACAAATGAGGAAAGGATGAAAATGATGGACTGACCTGAGGAGAGTAATGGTGGTGGTGGTGTGATGGTGGTGGCGGCGGTCGATCGTATAATTCTGAAGTGGAACCGGACGGCGTAGGAGGAGCGGAAGACGCCATTCATGAATGATTTGTTTTGCTTTAGAAGCTGAGATTCATGGATCGAAGAAGATGAAGAAAGAGGAGGAGATTGGGAAGTGGAGAAAGGGTTTTTGCTCGTCTGTTTGAGCATGTGTTCAGCGGCTGCTGTGTGTACTGTGTGTAGGGGTTACTGGGTGGGTCGGACCAGCAATACGGGGCTCCGCCCTTGAGGAGTTGAGGTGCGATTGATGTCGCTGGGTCGAGACAATTTTTTTTTTTAACTTCTTTTAGAAATTAGTTGAAGCATTTTAAATTAAAGACTTTTTGTATTTAACTTGTGCAATTAACGAACTGTCTTATTACAAAAATAATTTTTTTAGTGATTGCAAAGTTTGAATTTCAATAAATAAATGGAAGGTAAAAATATTTTTTTATTATTTCAATATTAACATAAAAGAAAGTACAAGATATAAAGCCAAACGAATCGCCAAAAATTAAATTATTTCATATTAATATTGATCTTTGCAAAAATACTTATACCTCACTCCAAGTTGAGATGTTCCGGGTTGAGGAATCCCACTCCGAATTGCTAAATACTCCCAAGAGGGGGAACCGACTACAAAGAACACCCAAACAGGGTTAGAAGGGCCCTGAGATTATCCCGGGGAAGCTCCTCCGATGCTTAAGTCAGCAAAGTGTAGGAAGATAATCCAGAGCACAAAAGCTAATTAGCAATTGAAATGTACTTAATGAAAGATTAACTAAGGAGTGGGGCTATTTATAACTGGGACATGGGCATGTTAAGGCCAGACGGGTCTATTAAGGCTTTGGGGCCTATTAATGCTCTATCGATAGCATCCGACTTGAATATTAATTCATGTAGCCTAATACTCCATTTCTGTGGAGTTCTTGCGATTGATAACTCATGAGCAATACCATTTTCAACACAATACTGAGTTATAATCCCATTTACAAACTCAGTTCCTCAGTCAGACCTTATCTTGATAATGGTTTGACTCTTCTCATTTTGAACTCTTCTCATCAACAAAGCCAATTTCTACAGTGTTTCTTTCTTTTTACTGAGATGAAAATAGTCCATGTATATCTTGAATAATCATCCACCACCACTAAGGTGTATTTTTTCCACTTATGTTGGTTGGTTCAAGGACCAAAGAATTCCATGTGCAACATATGTAATATCCTTATTGAAGAAGGACTTGGCTTGTTCTTGAAGGTGTAAGTCCAAGTGGCTACGATAATCAGAGGGGGTGAATAGATTATGCCCATTTTCAGCGATTATGCCCTCTTTTCGAAACAAACAAGCCAAGACAAGAATGAAAGTGCGGGAAGTAAACAACACGCGTCGATTTATAGAGCTTCACCCCACCTAGGGACTACGTGCTCTACCACTCCAAAGATATCAGGGATGGGTTTCGAAAAAGAAAAAGAATTTTATTAATTACCACAATTAATACAACACCACCTTACAACACCTCTTTGGAGATTACCATAATCTCCTCAAGATTACCACAATCTTCAACGGCACCTGTGAAGATTACCACAATCTTCCGACTTGAAGAACACCAAATTCTTCAACACCTAAAAGAGTACCAAACTCTTCAACAAGAATATTACCACAATCTTCTTACACCTAACACCTAGATCACCCAAGTGTGTTCTTACCTCAAAAAGAATATCTTGTGTTGAATGATGAACCTAAAAATTCAAGATTACAACTCTATAATGAACAATACAATTTTGAGTGCAAGTGTAATCAAGAATTAAGCCTAGACCTCAAGATGTGAAAGTGTAAGACCCAGCTATAAGCGGAGTTGGCCGATCACAAAGGAGTTATGCGTGAGAAAGGATCAAAGAAAGCTAAAGAGATCCGTTGTCAAAGCTAAGTCAAATGTTTCTTTGAAAATAGGTATGTATCGATCGCCATCCTTAAAGATGTGTTCTTTGAAAGAGTGCAACTAGCAAGGAACCAATAGGATGTCCTCAAAACTGCGGGCAGGTTTAAGGAAAAGCTCGCAGAGCATTAAATTCAAGGATCGGTCTACATCAAAGCCGCAAGACAAGACAAGACAAGCCAACGTCCTCAAAGTGTAGTTTGAAAAATACATCTATATTTTCAATGGATATATTTTTCAATCAAGCACTATAAAAGGTCATGGAATTCATTGAGAGAAGGTTACCCAGAGCAACAAAACCAAGACTTATGCAATATGAGACACACAAGAGAATTCAAACAATCTAAGCATAATATTCTCAGGCATTCTATTCATATCCTCAAGCCTAAATCTCGAAGGAAGTCAATCCAACACACTCAGTGAAGGAAAGACAACTTCAAACTGTTGAAGAGGAAAAACCTATTTAAAGAACAAGGGGTCTACACATCCAGGATTGAAGGAAGTGTAGTGAGGTTCTAGTTCGAACCAGAATCTTTGGACTCGTTGGAGGGATGTGTGAACAAATCCAAGAGTTTGAAGGAGCTGAAGTAGCAAGACAACTTTTTTATGAAGAAGTTGTGTTCCAGAAGCAAAGTCAGCTATGTGATCAAGGCCTAGCTTGGACTGTCACCATTTTGTAACAAAGTCACCGTTACATTAGTGGATTCCTCCAGGGGTTGGAGAAGAGTGGATTAGAGGAATTACCCCATCCTCGAACCACTATAAAAATTGTTCTGTGTCATTTTACATTCAGCATTGTTTTTTTTTCTTTTTTGCATAAAACATCCCCATGTAAGGGATGGGGGATTAAGGGCACATCCCCAACCTTTTTATTGAATCAAATGTTTACAAAGTTATGAACTTAAAAACATCAGCCTCTCATCTTGGACACTTCCTGAAAGAAGGTAATCCAAGTTGATCAATCCTACTAACTCCTAATGATCTGTGAGGTATCGTACTATGTGAGAATTTTGTACATTGATCAATCATAAGACCATACGATGCTAGACTATCAACAACTCTATTAGCTTCTCTAAAGGTATGAGAAATACAAAAATTCTTATGCGACTGTTACAAATATGCACAAGAATGTGTCCAATAGACCAATGCCCCCGTCGCCTTCTTGGTGATGGTATTGCATAAGATCGAGAATCGTTTCAATCTAAAGTTAGGGAATTTGCCATGTTTGAAGAAGATGAAGAAGCGAGTTGCCAATGCTTGGAATTCAACTTGAAGTGGAGAATTGAGACCAACCATGGGTCTTTGCAAAGTGCCGCAGTATATCTCCCCTGTGGTTTCGAGAATGCCTCCTAACCGGTTTTGGAAGATTTTGGCCTTTAAAAGCACCATCAATGTTGAGTTTATACCATGGAGGTTTAGGTGGTTTCCAAAGAACAAGAACTAGTTTTGGAGGGGTAGCAGGGGGAAAATGATCCCCCTACTTGCAGCAATTGCCAGATATCCTTTCCAAGTTTTCCCCTGAAACAAGTTAGATTTTGCAAGTAGAGATATATGGGAGTCCACAAGGCATATAATACTGGTATCAATGAACTTGGTATTATTATGTTTGGAACTGTTTCTCTCTTTCCTAATGAACCAAAGAGTAAAACATAAAGTGAGCCAAGTGATGTGTGGAGTGTGTGCAAATGGATTAGAATTTTTCCAAGCAGCTAGAAAGATATTAATGTGCTCAGTGTGTGGCTTCTGAATTCTAAACCAGGCAGCATAATGAGCCCAAACTCTTTGCACATGATCATTAGATAAAAAGAGATGAGATAGAGTTTCCACCTATGGTTGATCTTGACAACACTGACATTTAGATGCTAGAGAAATGTTTCTTCTTTGGAGCTGAACATCAATTGGTAACTTGGTTTGGATAAGTCTCCAGAGGAAAATAGACATAGAGGGAGTGAGATAAGCATTCCAAATGGCAGAGAAAATATGATTGGGCATTGTTCTGGGCAAGAGATGAGAGTAAGCTGAAGCAATAGAGAAATTGCCATTAGGAGCAGGTGTTCGCCTTATTTTTAGCTTCACCGCAAGTGTACGGTGTAGTTTATAGAATAGGGTAAGCAAGGTCGTATCCACGGAGACTAATAAATTAGTGCGCTAAGTATTGAACCAAAATAGTCTTATTTTTATTTAGACGATCGTAATTTGATGATTGTTGTGGAAGTAAAGACAAGAATAACCACAAAAACACAAGATGAAAATAATAATGGAATTATCAAGGGAATGAAATGGATTTCCGGGTTATGGTTTTAATTAATATTCCTCTTGTTTTACGATTTAATCAAAGCTAAAGTTATTATCAATACACCTATAAGACGATCACAACTGTATTTTATCCTCCCTCTCGAGATGTATATAAAGTGTAGATTGAAATATCTATGCTAGCATCTCTACTCAACATAAGATACACAACTCCCAAAGGCACAAAAGATCAAATATCCTCACAAATATTCACAAACCTCTCGATTATGCAAATATTCATGTCAAGTACTCAAGATTTCATATTGAAACTCATCTCTCGAATTATGAATCAATATATCAAACATGCTAAATCATTGGCCAAATGATAAAACAAGAATAAGAACAAAGTACTCAAATAGAATTCAAGACAATAACTTCAATTAAGATTAAAACAATCAACAAGAGTTCAATTAATCTACTTCCAAAATCCAAAAATCACAAGAAGTTTAGCTACTCATTAAAAATAAACAACCCACACACAAATTGTTCATACTCATGACAAGCTAAAATGAAAGATTAAAGCACAAAGAATGAGAAAACTTAGGGAAAGTAGATAATCTCTCGATGAATCTTGATCCTTAAGCTCTTATTCGACTCGATTCTTCCCTTGATTCTTCCTTGATGAAATTGAGCTATTTCTTGTGTTCTTGGGTCTATTCGGACCTTTTCATCCCTCGGTGTGTGCCCCCAAAAGTGGTATTTATACCCCTTAGAAGCCTAGTCAATGTCCGCTAGATTTTGGAGTTTTCGCAGGACGCACGGGTCATGCGCCCCACGCACGCCCGCCCGTGTTTGATGCCGTAGGTAAGCTAAGTCTTGTGCACGCACGGTCGTCGGCCGACGCACAGGCCGTGCATCACCCAAACCTCCGAATTTGCTTCTGCGGTCTTCATAAGAGTTATAGCCCTCTCTCTTAGCTTTTCATAGCCGCTTGAATTAGCTCAATATCAATTTTGTAGAGAGAGTTATAGCCAAAATACTATACCCTACCAGCGCTGGAAGTTCCAAACGCGCCTGTAATGGATTTTTCTTATGAATTCCCTCATTGTTAGATCATCCATGCTTCTTTTGGCACACGACTCATCACTATGACTCTGGGCTCCATATAGTTGGCTTCCAATTGGTTGTAATCGCTCGATTCTTGATGATTCTAGGTCGCAATGCTCGTATTTGTCACAAAATCACTCCAAATATCGTTAAATTCCTACAAAACAAGCAAATCGTAATACATTTTCCACAAAGAGCGAATATATACCATTTCATATGAGTTATTGCATGTTTATAAACAATTATAGCCATAAATATGCCCTAAAATACATGCACAACTCACACTGAACAGCAGGTTTCCAAGCCATGGTATCAGTTTTTTGCACAGAAATGTGAATTTGGCAGATTCTAGCAGCCCAAACAGGACCCACAATGATGTTCAGTCTCTCCATATCCCAAGTACCATCAGTCCCACAAAATTCAATAGCAATATTCTCAAGCCCTTCTTTATTACCAGTAACAACATCAAACAAAGGAGTAGAATCACACCAAATATCAAACCAGAAAATAATATTACCAGACCCTAAAGACCAAATAATATTAGCATTATATTCATAGTATCTCTGATATGGCATTATCTTTTCCCCACAATGCTGTCAAGGGGATTGGGGGGCACAAGACAAATAGGCATACCACCATCATACTTAGCATGAATAAAATGAGCCCATAAAGACTGATTCTCTCTCAATCTCCACCATAATTTCATAGTGAAAGCATTAACAAGAGTGTGGATATTTTTGATACCCAAACCCCCTACCTGAACAGGCCTACACATGTTCTTCCAAGCAACCCAATGTATTTTCTTCTCATTAATAGTGTGACCCCAACCTTATTTGCTCCAACCGATTATTTGCTCCAAGCGATTAATTATAGCTTTAGAAGGTTTAATGACTTGAATCAGATGAATGAACATTGAGCTCAAGTACTCTTAATCGCATAAGCCTCCCACTAAAGGATAAGAATTTCCACTCCCAACCTTGAATTTTTTGCTGCATTTTAGAAATCAGAGGGAGGAATAATTCTTTCTTTTTGTGCCCTTTATACAAGGGAGCAACCAAGTAAGTAACAAGCAAGGACTGATTGGTAAACTGAGTAAGGAAAGCAATTTTATTAACTCTATGTGAAGGGAGCTGGGCATCAACAATGAAAGAACTCTTGGATTTATTGATTAACTGTCCAGAAACCAGACAGTAAAAATCAAGAAAATCCACAAGAAGAGACATAGAATGCTCATCATCATTAGAGAAGATGATATCATCAGCATATGCTAAATGAGAGACATGGAACCCACCATGAATATTGTAATACATGAATGGATTTAGACAAAAAGGTGATTTAAACCTCTAGATAAGAACTCAGCAGCCAATATGAAGAGGGATGGGGAAAGGGGATCTCCCTGTCTCAGACCTCTACCAGATTTAATATACCCACAGGCATGCCCATTCACAAGAATAGAAAACCAGCAGTTAGACACAGCATTATACACAAAATTAATCCATCTTTCAGGGAAGCCTATTCTAGAAAGCATCAACTTAAGAAAAGGCCATTGTATTCTATCATAGGCTTTAGCCATGTCAAGCTTGTAAGCCACATTCTTGGGTTCAGTGTGCACATTAAGAGCATGTATTAATTCTTGAGCAAGGAACACATTATCACTGATAAGCCTGTGTGAAGCCCTCGATTTTTATTCGAGCGTGTATCTATTCACTTATCGCCTATGTACTATTTTGACTATTTTACCGCGTCACTTTGACGGGTAGATATTAATAATAAATATATTTCGCGTTTTATTTCATTTTATTTATTACTTGTGATCATGATCATTTAATAGTTCTATTTCACATTAATGATCACTTGATGAATCATTATTACTATTTTTGTATTTCTTAGTCACCTTAGAATTTTAAGAGACTATTTATTTTAGAGACTTATACCTTATAGAATTAAGAATTTGATTTAGAATAAGTGATCATGAGACTTATAAGTGATCAAGGAAATCACTAATTATTTTGGAGATTGATATTAATTACCTATTATCATCAATTTTGGGACAAAAAAAAATATGGATACCACATTTAAACATAGGGGTGGACGGCAACATGGTGTATTTTGGAGTAGAAATATCACCCAACTCTTGTACACATACACCTTATACTACACCTCTTGTGTATAATTATACCAATTTACAAGAATTATACACATTATCTTATACCTCAATTATTAATTATATTTTTCCCCAACTTATTCTATTCTTACAAACATTCCCCTCTTTTTCCCCAACACCCCATCCTTTGCCCATACTTTGACTAGTCTAATTGTCTCCATGCAAGAGACAAATTTCAAGACTTAAGAAAAAATCCTCTCTCCCTCCCTTGCATAATGATCGGCCATTAGGCCTAATTTGTGTAAACATTTCATCTTCATTTCACCAAGAAGATACTTCAAGTCTTACAATTTTCTCCAACTTCCCCCTCTAAAATACCCAATATCTCTCTAAGCATATATTCTTCTTCTTTTCTTTATATCTTCAAATACTTAACCAAAATACAAGAATTTCTTCCTATTTCTTTCATAAAAATTGAAACATATACTACTACATGGTAAGAATTTTGTTCCTCCTCTTGTCTTGATATCATCTAGCTATCTCATTTCACTTATTAATTTAATTTTGAATTTTAATTTTGAGGTGTACTTAGAAGACTACTTGAGACATGCAAGCCTTGTGATCATCTTAACAAGACTTTGAAGGTTGTGAAGAGAATTTGGACTACAAGGTAAGAATTGGGACTTCTAGTACATTTTTCTCCTTATCCTTCTATTTTCCAAATTTTGATACTCCATTTTTATTTTTGGAGTTTTAAGGGCTGACCTTAAGAGCTAGTTTAAGGGTGAACAAGGAGATCCATTTTGAGACCTCTACTAGTCTCATTTCACCTACTACACAAGGTAAGTGTAATTTGTACCAATTTCTTCACCTCCTTCTTTTTCTCCTTAACTTTTAACCTCATTTTCTAACTCTTAATTTTTGGTATTTCTTGACTTAGGGGCTAACCTAAGTGAGTTTCAATCAAGTTGTGAAATTTAACCTTTTATTTCATAGCTACCAATTTTAAGGTGTGTGGAAAAATCTTTAAAACTTCTAGGTGTTTTTCCTTAAATGCATATAGTATTTTATTCTTGAGCACTTGAAATATATATATTATGTATTGCATGTTGATTTCATGTATCAAGTTGTAAAAATTCTCAAGTGTTGCTCAAAAATGCTATTTATTGAAATTTAGGTGCATGCATGTACATTTTAATGATGTATTTGATGAATTGTTGGATGTGATGTATATGCATGTTTATGATTATTGATATGCATGTTTTATTTGACTTATAACCTTGAAAGGTCGAGCATAATTGATTAAACTTGAATTTTTGGACTTAAAATGCAAAAATAGTAAATTGGTGGACTTAATCGCAAGAAAATAAAATTTAAGGGACCCCTCTGTAATTTTCGAATTTTGGGACTGTACTCAGGTTCAAAAATGATATTTGGATATTTTAATACAGTTTTAAGAGTTTTGAGATAAATAAAATCAACCCTTAAAAGCCCAATGACTAGATTGTAAAATTTTAGAAGTTTAAGGGCTAAATTGCAAATTTCGAAACTGTACAAGGCCCCTATTTTAAAATTTAAAATTTTAACTCTTAAGGGACTGGAAATCACATAATTTAAGGGTATTCCAAAAATCCAAATGTTTAGAGCTTGGAAAGTAATTTTTTAAAAATTGAGGGACCTAACTGTAAAAGATTAAACTTGAGGACCCAAATGAAATTTCCAGGACTTATACAGTCCATGTACCTTAAAATACTAATTTAACTATAACTTAATGATATTGGACCCAAGGTTCAAATTTCATAACAATTGGACCCCTAAAAGACTTAAAGGCAATTATTTTAAAATGGGACAAAAATGAGATTTTCAAAAGTTAAAGGACCTATACTTATTTCTTTTTAAAACTATTTTTGTCCCAATATCCCACTGACCTTAATGTCATTTTATAACTGGAATCACATTAAAATCCCTTCGGTTTTTGAGTTCGATTATTTCAAACTTAGGGCCCTAAATGACAATTTTAACAAATTTGGGGCCAATATGAGATTTTTATAAAAACTCGACCTCAACACTTTAAAATCATGAATCTCTGAATAATTTAGAGAATTTAGGAACTGAACTCATAATTGTTCAAGGTCGGGATATTTAATTATTCAATTTCTAACCTCAAAAGTATTTTTTTTTACAAAACGGGCTAATTGTAAATTTTCTTTTTAACAAGGACTAAACCCAAATTATTTCTTTTAAAGAACAGCCCTGGACCCTATGAATTTTAATAATTAATTAAAATATTGTATTTTCTCAAAAATCCCTTGACCCATCGGATCGTCTTGATTAGATAATACGCGATCGCGGGGCGACTTCCTCGTCTTGCGATTTCGATCTATAACGGGACTTATGTCCCACCTAATTCTTCAAGATATCAAAGATTACTTATCCTCTCAATAGTTATCTTCATCCAAATTACTCCACCAACGCCAATACATGCCACACGCTATTTCGAAAGCTTTTCTGAATCGCTTCCTTGAATCAATATACTGATTGCCTGGTTGATTTCTGAACTTGTAATTATTTTCCCGCCTCGAGTCAACTTGGTGTGTCGAGCTCACGGTCGGAATGGATACATCGGGGATGGAACAAGGCAGCTCGGCTACTATTCCACTCTCGGCCCCATCGCCCTAATCCCGCAATGGCCATCGATCCACACGATTCTCGAGTTAATCGGAACCATTTGTTTGGCGCTACAAATCCATACGCAACCGCCACTTGTCTTGCATGGATTGGCGTTACTTTCCGTACGCAATCCTACTTGTCCTGCTTGTATCACATAGTGCATGTATGATCATGAACGCTTTTCAAAATTGTATAAGTATATTATTTTGAGTATATTTATCACGACGCTTGCGAACTGTATGTGAAACCACGCATCATGACTCACGCATTTTTCATACAATAGATTTCTTGCATTAACTATATATATCGCCACACTTGCACACGATCACCCCATCCACCGAGATTTCTATTTCATCCCCTCCTATTTTCTAACGGCTAGATGAGGACTACGTTGAAGACGCCGAAAGCGCCACGGATCGATTTCCCGTGCTCCGCTTTGTCGAACTTGCTCCTTTTTATTGTTGATTGTACTTGTTTCATGTCACCGATGTTGGACTTCCTTTTATTCTCTTCTCTTTTCCATTTTGATCAGAACTTAAGGGCGTAGGACCCTTGATATCTAAGCTTGTGATGATGTGTATTTTATTTCTTAGTTTTGGACTATAAGTTTAATTCGGATATTTCGATGGGTTGTACTTGGATATTGTTGACTGTAAGTTGTAGTTCGTACTTGTATTTTATTTTCCATTGCTTTAGACTCTGTTTCACTTGGGGTTATATTGTATCATTTGTCTAGACTATTGGATTTAATTTCATTTAAGTTATTGATTGTCATCGCGTCCGCCTGGGGCGTGATAGATTTAGTGGTATCGAGCTCGGCTAGTAAGATGGAAACTTACACCGAAGTGACCAGGATAGCACCGATGCCGTGTTGGGTAGTCGCGACTTGACTAATTAAGTGTGAAATCGATTTCAAAATGGCATAGAACCTTATTATTGATGATTAGACTGAGTTAAGAACTTTATACTTGGAGATCCCATAGTCATACTTGTCTTAAATTAGTTGACTCTTGATTGACTTTTCTTATTTCTTCCTTATCTTTCCATTTACATTCTAATCCATCTTAGTTGTGTTAACCAGGATGGAGCCTACACCCCGACCTGGTGGGACGTATTTGAGGCTCGCGTGGAGTGAGACTACTACCATGCACTCAAGATCCATCGGACTTAGGAGTGTATTCGGGCCACCTCGGGATTGACGAGAGAGCCCACCATACGAGGGAGCTAGACGTCTCCGACGAAGAGCCAGGAAGAGAAGAATAACTTGACCATCCTTGTCAAAGACCGCGACAACACCATCCCGCGGCGGGAAGACCAGATCGGGAGCGCTAGATAACATCGGAAGTTAGCCTACCAATCGAGTTACCAACACAAGATGCGGGGAATGCACGGCGTATTCCACGATCGAGATTGAAGAAGTATCGACCGGATCCCGAGCATATCATCACCGTGATACTCCTCATCTCGATGGAGAATTTATCTTACAACGAGAAGACGATCCGGATTATTTGATCAGATACGTCGGTTGTGTAAAGAGAGATTCCGATGGTTAAAGTAGTGTGGCGAGAACCACAACCGAGATGAAGACGCAACATGGGAGATGGAAGAAGACATGAGGAATCGATATCGAGAACTATTCTCAAGAGAATTTGGGGACTAAATTCTTTTAAGGAGGGAATATGTGAAGCTCTCGATTTTTATTCGAGCGTGTATCTATTCACTTATCGCCTATGTACTATTTTGACTATTTTACCACGTCACTTTGACGGGTAAAAATTAATAATAAATATATTTTGTGTTTTATTTCATTTTATTTATTACTTGTGATCATGATCACTTATTAAGTCTATTTCACATTAATGATCACTTGATTGATCATTATTACTATTTGTGTATTTATTAGTCACCTTAGAATTTTAAGAGACTATTTATTTTAGAGACGTATACCTTATATAATTAAGAATTTGATTTAGAATAAGTGATCATGAGACTTATAAGTGATAAAGGAAATCACTAATTATTTTGGAGATTGATATTAATTACCTATTATCATCAATTTTGGGACAAAAAAAATATGGATACCACATTTAAATATCACCCAACTCTTGTACACATACACCTTATACTACACCTCTTGTGTATAATTATACCATTTAACAACAATTATACACATGATCTTATACCTCAATTTTTAATTATAGTTTTCCCCAACTTATTATATTCTTACAAACATTCCCCTCTTTTTCCCAACACCCCATCCTTTGCCCATACTTTGACTAGTCTAATTGTCTCCATGCAAGGGACAAATTTCAAGACTTGAGAAAAATCCTCTCCATCCCTTGCATAGTGATCGGCCATTAGGCCTAATTTGTGTAAAAATTTCATCTTCATTTCACCAACAAGATACTCCAAGTCTTACAATTTTCTCCAACTTCTCTCTAAAATCCCCAACATCTCTCTAAGCATATATTAATCTTCTTTCTTCATATCTTCAAACACTTTGTTCATATCTTTAAACACTTAACCAAAAATACAAGAATTTCTTCCTATTTCTTTCATAAAAATTCGAAACATATACTACTACAAGGTAATAATTTTATTCCTCCTCTTGTCTTGATATCATCTAACTATCTCCTTTCACTTATTAATTTAAGTTTGGATTTTGATTTTGAGGTGTACTTAGAAGACTACTTGGAGACATGCAAGCCTTGTGATCATCTTAACAAGACTTTGAAGGTTGTGAAGAGAATTTGGACTACAAGTTAAGAATTGGGACTTCTAGTACATTTTCTCCTTCTCCTTCTATTTCCCAAATTTTGATACTCCATTTTTATTTTTAGAGTTTTTGGGGCTGACCTTAAGAGCTAGTTTTAAGGGTGAACTAGGAGATCCATTTTGAGACCTCTACTAGTCTCATTTTACATACTACACAAGGTAAGTGTAGTTTGTACCAATTTCTTCATCTCTTTCTTCTTTTCCTTAATTTTTAACCTCATTTTCTAACTCTTAATATTTTGTATTTCTTGACTTAGGGGCTGACCAAGTGAGTTTCAATCAAGTTCTGAAATTTAACCTTTTATTTCACAACTACCAATTTTAAGGTGTGTGGAAAAATCTTTCCAACTTCTAGGTGTTTTTCCTTAAATGCATGTAGTATTTTGTTCTTGGGCACTTGAGATATATATATTATGTATTGCATGTTGATTTGATGTATCAAGTTATAAAAATTCTCAAGTGTTGCTCAAAAATGCTATTTGTTGAAATTTAGGTGAATGCATGTACATTTTAATGATGTATTTGATGAATTGTTGCATGAGATGTGTATATGCATGTTTATGATTCTTGATATATATGTTTTATTTGACTTATAACCTGGAAAAGTCGAGCATAATTGATTAAACTTGAATTCTTGGACTTAAAATGCAAAAATGGTAAGTTGGTGGCCTTAATTGCAAGAAAATAAAATTTAAGGGACCCCTCTGTAATTTTCGAATTTTGGGATTGTACTCAGGTTCAAAAATAATATTTGGATATTTTAATAATATTTTAAGAGTTTTGAGATAAATAAAATCAACCCTTAAAAGCCCAAGGACTAGATTGTAAAATTTTAGAAGTTTAAGGGCTAAATTGCAAATTTCAAAACTGCACAAGGCCCCTAATTTAAAATTTAAAATTTTAACTCTTAA
This sequence comes from Rehmannia glutinosa, assembly GCA_016081115.2. Taxonomy (NCBI): domain Eukaryota; kingdom Viridiplantae; phylum Streptophyta; class Magnoliopsida; order Lamiales; family Orobanchaceae; genus Rehmannia; species Rehmannia glutinosa. The sequence continues at coordinate 27,535 of JABTTQ020002091.1, forward strand.
GGGACTGTAAATCACATAATTTAAGGGTATTCCAAAATCCAAGTCTTTAGAGCTTGGAAAGTAATTTTTAAAAATCGAGGACCAAATTGTAAAAGATTAAACTCGAGGACCCAAATGAAATTTTCAGGACTTATACAGTCCATGTACCTGGAAATACTAATTTAACTATAACTTAATGATATTTTGGACCCTTGGTTCAAATTTCATAACAATTGAACCCTAAAAGCCTTAAAGGCAATTATTTTAAAATGGGACAAAAATGAGATTTTAAAAAGTTAAAGGACCTATACTTATTTCTTTTTAAAACTATTTTTGTACCATTATCCAACTAACCTTAGTGATATTTTACAACTGGAATCACATTAAAATCCCTTCTGGTTTGTGAGTTAGATTATTTCAAACTTAGGGCCCAAAATGACAATTTTAACAAATTTGGGGCCAATATGAGATTTTTATAAAAACTCGACCTCATAATTATTCAAGGTTGGGATGTTTAATTATTCAATTTCTAACCCCAAAGGTATTGTTTTTCTTTTTTACAAAACGTGGCTAATACGCGAATTATTTCTTTTAAAGAAGAACTCTGGACCCTCCGACTTTTAATAATTAATTAAAATATTATATTTTCTCAAAAATCCCTTGACCCATCGGATCGTCTTGACAGATTAATACGCGATCGCGGGCGACTTTCTTGTCTTGCGATTTTGAATCTATAACGGGACTTATTTCCCACCTAATTCTTTCAAGATATCGAAGATTACTTATCCTCTCGATAATTATCTTCATCCAAATTACTCCACCAACGCCAATACATGCCACACGCTATTTCGAAAGCTTTTCTGAATCGCTTCCCGAATCAATATACTTGACGCACTGGTTGACTTCGAACTAGTAACTATTTTCCGCCCGAGTCAACTTGGTTTTGTCGATCTCATAGAGGAATGGATACGTTGAGGATGGAAGGCAGCTGACTCGCTATTCCACTCTTCGGCCCATCGTCCCTAATCCGCAACTAAGAGACGGAGTTTGTCCAAGGGAAGCGGGTCGTAGTACTTGAGGTATAATCATGATTTTGACAATCCGGGCCTAGCTAGCTCTCTTTGTGGATTTGTCTTTGCCTATGGAGCGATAAGGTGGACAGTCTTGGACCATCTTGCTCGGGAGTTACAAGGAAGAACAAAGGAATCACCGTCCTGCGATCCACATGATTCGAGTTAATCGGACCCGTTTGGTTGGCGCTACAAATCCGCACGCAAACCGCTTACTTGTCTTGCATGGATTGCCGTTACTTTTCCGCACGCAATCCTACTTGTCCATCGCTTGTATCACATAGTGCAGTATGATCATGAACTCTTTTCAAAACTATATAAGTATATTATTTTGAGTATATTTATCGGACGCTTTGTGAATCGTATGTGAAACCACGCATCACGACTCACGCATTTTTCATACAATGATTTCTTGCATTAACTATATATATTGCCACACTTTGCACCGATCACCCCATCCACCGAGATTTACGCCTCATCCCCTCCTCCGTTTTCTAACGACTAGATGGGGACTACGTTGAAGATGCCGAACCCGCCACGTCATCGATTTCCGTGTTCACTGTCGAACTTGCTCCTTTTTATTGTTGATTGTACTTGTTTCATGTGCTTCATCTAATGTTGGACTTCCTTTTTTTTCTCGCTTCTCTTTTCCATTTTGGACTATAACTTAAGGGTGTAGGACCCTTTGACATCTAAGCTTGTGATGATGTGTATTTTATTTCTTAGTTTTGGACTGTAAGTTTAATTCGGATATTTTGTTGGGTTGTACTTGGATATTGTTGGAATGTAAGTTGTAGTTCATACTTGTATTTTATTTTCATTGCTTTAGACTCTGTTTCACTTGGGGTTATATTGTATCATTTGTCAGAGCTGCTGGGTTTAATTACGTTTAAGTTATTGATTGTCGTCACATCCCGTCAGGGGTGTGACGGCTGTGTCTTATGAACCCTCTGGTTATGGGATATGAGATCGGGAAGAAGAACAACAAGCTGTTATTGAGAATTTTTGTAATGATCTTGTTAGACACATTACACAAGCTTATAGGCATAGTCACCCAAGTGGAAGGGTGAAGCTTTCTTGGAATGAGCACAATGGTGATGGAAGTGTAGCTTTTGGGGAGAGTTCTACCCTCAAAGAAATCATGAACAACGAAACCACATCTTTATGAATAATCTCCCAACAGACATTGAAAAAGTGAGAGGAGAATCCATCAGTCTAACATCTTGTCGGGGCTAATGGAAAAAACAACTTGTTTTACTTCCTCTTGAAGTGGAAGCACAAAGAAGCGATGAAGTCGATGTCGGCGGGGTGGTGAGAGAAGGGCAATGGGCAAGCAAATTCAGCGAGTAGGAGTATCATTAGACAGGTAAGTGGAGAAAAAAATTGGCGGTGTTGTAGGGGTGTTTGTGACCATACACGGAGGAGATAGAGCTCTTAGTCGTCATCCCTCCAATATTTTCTCGGCGAACACGGAGGATGCGATCGCGCGTTGTATATACCGGAAAACCGGATTCCGGATCAAGAGGCTTTGCGGTCCGCGCGGCATACAACATTGGCCCCGTTTGTGGTGTCTCCACAAGCATCTCAGCCGTATTGATCATAATGGGGCATCGGGCGTAGTACGGCGTTTGTTGGGACCTCGAAAATGGTGTTTAATTGGGTCAAGACGGTTGTCTACGAACATTCCCAACCGAAATGTTATCATATACGGTTCAAAGGTCCCGCCTTGTTTGAGTACTTCCACGGTACTCAAAAACTCCAATGTGTATCTTTTAAATGTCGGCCACCTTCGGCTCATGAAGTTCGTCCATCCAACCTTGCGAAAAAGACGCCACACGCCCTCATGTATCCCTAAAGTTTGGGTACAATCATCGTCGGCATAAGCGGGATGGAGCTATTTGGCGACCGATCAAGCGATTCCATCGCTCAAGATCATCGGCATTTGTCAAGTTAACCCCATATGCCTCACGGACTATTTTGGTCGACCTCGGCGGTGCCACGTCGCGTTGTGCCGCCCGCGTGCATGTCTCTTTCCACCCTGGGGTTTTTTCGCTCGCCATGAAGGATTTGTACCGAAATACATTCCATTAGCATCCCAATATCATCAATGGCAACAACAAATTAGGGATTAAGGCTAACATATTAGGTGATGCAAATTCACTTGCCCACGTTACTTTGATCGATCAACTACCCCAACCAAGCAAAAATTATGGCCATTCTAGACAAGTATTAGCTTAAACAATCATTGGCCATGCCGTATTCATCAACAATTCATCCTAAATCTCCTCAATTACACAAGCCCACAAGGTGTTTGATAATTTGCCTCGAGAGAATAATTCACACAATTCATAGTAAAAATATCAAAATAAGCACCTATCATGATCCCTATGACATAATAGACAACGATTCGCAAGGAGAAACGGTGTTCTTAGGAATTCTCTAAGTTAAACTCGAAGTAGATGATTTGAACCCTAGGTGCTTTTGCTCACAATTCTTCAAGCAATATTCGAATTCGATGTAAAGTGAAGTTCAATTGTGATGGAGGATGGATTATGTGGACGAATTTGAGTGAAAACTTGGAGAAATTTCGAAAACAAGGGAGGATTAGGGAGGGCGCGATTTGGAGAGTTTGAATATGAAGAACAGTTTTAAAATCAAATTTATCCCCTTCTGCGGGCGCACGGGTGGTGCGTCAAGCACGGGCTACCGTGCACCACCCCGGCAAACTCCTCAACTCTCTTGGGCGCACGGGTGGTGTGCCAACGCACGGGTTACCCGTGCGCACAGACAACAATTTAGGTATTTTATTATTTTTTTGAATAAAAACACACAAAAAAATGAAACAAAAACACACAAATCATACTCATTAATAAAAACACGCATGTCAAATCACTCCAATCACACAAAATTGAAACTAAACACACACAAAAATGAAAGTCGCACGAAAAACCGTTGGGTTGCCTCCCAACAAGCGCTATATTTAACGTCTTTAGCTTGATGCTGTTTTGTTAAATTAGTGGTCGCGCAAGGTGGTGGATGTCACCTCTTGATTCCTCGGTGGAAATAGTGCTTAATCCGTTGGCCGTTTACCATGAAAGTCTCGCCTTCTTTTGTCAACGATTCTACAATCCCAGGTGGATTCAACACTTTCTTTATCACGAATGGCCCCGACCACTTAGACTTGAGTTTTCCAGGGAAAAATTTAAGGCGTGAATTATATAGGAGCACCGGTTCTCCCGGTAAAAACTCTCTTTTCTTGATCATCTTATCATGCCACCTCTTGATTCTTTCCTTGTAAATTTGGGAATTTTCGTAAGCTTCATCCCGAAATTCTTCCATCCGATTCAAATAGAGCAACCTTTCCTCGCCGGCTTTACGAAAATCCAGATTCGGTTTCTTGACCGCCCAAAATGCTTTGTGCTCCAATTCCACGGCAAATGGCACGACAAAGACAATTTGATATGGAGATGTGCCCAACGGTGTCTTATATGCATCCGGTATGCCCACGAGCATCATCTAATTTTAACGCCCAATCCTTTCGGTTGATGTTCACCGTCTTTTTAAGGATTTGTTTGATCTCCTGTTAGCCATACTACGCTTGTCCATTGGCTTGTGGATGATATGCCAATGCAACTTTATGTTTGACTCCATATTTTGCCAACAAGTTGCTCATCAATTTGTTTACAAAATGCGACCCTCCATCACTAATTAAAGCTCTTGGAGTGCCGAATCTAGTAAAGATGTTTTTCTTAAGGAATCGCATTACAACTTGAGCATCATTTGTTTTGGAAGGAATCGCTCTACCCAACGGGATACATACTCCTGCGCAAGTAGAATATATTGATATCCCGAAGATGATGGAAACGGGCCCATAAAATCAATCCCCCACACATCGAACAACTCCACTTCAATTACATTGGTCATTGGCATCTCGTGCTTCCTTGAAATGTTTCCCATTCACGACACTGTCACATTGTTGCACAAACAAATACTGAGTCATTAAATAAAGTGGGCCAATATAGCCCACTTTGCAATACCTTCATTGCGGTGCGAGTGAGACCAAAATGTCGCGGATGGTGAAGAGTGACATCGTTGTAGGACTCCTCCCATTCTTCTTGAGGCACGCATCTCCTTATGATTTTGTCGCGTGCCTCTTAAAGAGTAGGGGGTCATCCCACATGTAGAACTTTACATCATGTAAGAATTTCTTCTTTTGATACGGTGATAAATCGGGAGGTAGAACTCCAAACCTAAGTAGTTGACAAAGTCCGCATACCATGGGAACTTTGCCTCAAGCATGAGTAATCTTTCATCTGGAAACTCCTCTTTGATCAATCCCGTACCTCCTTTTGCTCCCTCTTGATTTTCTAATCGAGATAGATGGTCTGCTACCACGTTCTCGCATCCTTTCCGGTCCTTAATTTCCACATCAAACTCTTGCAATAATAAGATCCATCGAATCAACCTTGGTTTCGCATCCTTCTTGTCAAAGAGGTATTTGATAGCCGCATGGTCGGTATGCACAATCGTCTTCGTCCCGATCAAGTAAGATCGGAATTTATCGAATGCGAAAACAATCGCCAACATCTCTTTCTCTGTTGTGGTATAATTCTGTTGAGCACTGTCCAACGTTCGACTTGCATAGTAGATGGATCGGAACAATTTTTCCCTCTTTTGACCGAGAACAGCCCCAACCGCATAGTCGCTTGCATCACACATTAGCTCAAATGGTTGACTCCAATCTGGGGCGACGAGTATAGGTGCGGTCACCAATGTTGTCTTCAACATTTCGAACGCCTGCAAACATTCATTGGAAAAAATGAAAGCAACATCTTTTTCTAGCAATTGGCTCAAGGGCTTAGAAATTTTAGAAAAGTCACGGATAAACCTTCTGTAAAATCCGGCATGGCCCAAGAAGCTCCGAATGGCTTTTCGTTTGTAGGAGGTGGTAACTTCTCAATTGCTACAATCTTTGCCCGATCAACTTCCAAACCTGCAGAAGAGACTCGGTGACCAAGTACAATGCCATCGCGTACCATAAAATGGCACTTTTCCCAATTTAGTACTAGATTGGTCTCTTCACATCGCTGCAAAACTAGGGAAAGATTGTGAAGACAATTATCAAAAGAATCACCAAACACAGAGAAATCGTCCATAAACACCTCCATAACTTTTTCAATAAGATCGTGAAATATAGCCATCATACAACGTTGGAAAGTGGCAGGCGCATTACATAAACCAAATGGCATGCGACGAAATGCAAATGTGCCATACGGACATGTAAATGTTGTTTTCTCTTGGTCTTCCGGCGCAATCATGATTTCATTGTACCTTTAATAACCATCTAAAAAGCAATAATAATCATAACCTGGCAAGACGATCCAACATCATATCGATAAAGGGGAGGGGAAGTGATCTTTTCGAGTGGCATCATTAAGTTTTCTATAATCAATACATATTCGCCACCCGGTAACAATTCTAGTAGCAATTTGTTCCTCATTTTCATTTTTCACCATCATACCCCCCTTTTTAGGCACCACTTGTACCGGACTCACCCATGAACTATCGATATCGCATAAATGATCCCGACATCCAACCATTTCAACACTTCCTTCCTAACCACATCTTGCATAATAGGGTTTAGTCGTCTTTGGTTTTGCATCGATGGTTTATAAACATCTTCCATCCGAATTTTATGCATCACAATGGATGGACTTATGCCTTTTAAATCAGTTATAGACCATCCTAGTGCCGACTTATGTTTTCGTAAAACCTTTAACAGTTTATCAAGTTGGGTAGAGTGAGAAGAGATGAAACGACACGGATTTGCATTATTTGCCCCTAGGAATGCATATTTGAGGTGTTCGGGTAATTGCTTGAGTTCCGGAGGTGGTGTTGTCATTTCGATCTCACGCACGGCTGCCCATGCGCCGCGCAAGACAAGACGCCCCGTGCGCTTGAGAGCTCAATCCGTCCTTCAAAGATCACGCACGGGCAACCGCGGCGTGGACGCACGGGTGGTGGTGCGTTCTCGTAAGTTCGGCTCCTTTATTTCGGCTTTGCATTCTCGCCTCTTGCGCTATTAGGTAGTTCCTCGCATATGATCTAAGGCACAAACATAGTCGTACAAATCTTGGTTATCAAAATCAAGTACAACACTCGACATTGAGCATGAGTGGGTTAGACCAAATTCCAAATCATCCGTAGACAATGTATGACCAACATAATCCTCAATGCATGAACTAACTATATCCAAAAATTACGTTCTCTACCGAATCATGAAACTTCATTGCCTTATATATAGAAAATAAAACTTGCTCATCATTAACACGTAATGTGAGCTCCCCTTTTGCACATCTATTAAGTGCCTTACCCGTTGCTAAGAAAGGGCGTCCAAGTATCGGTGAACGTCTCGATCTTCTTCCATATCCAATACCAAGAAATCCACGGGAATATAAATTTATCAACTTTTACCAAGACGCGTCTTCAATAATTCCCTCGATACGTAAGTGATCGATCCGCAAGTTGCAATGTCACCGTAGTTGGTTTCACGCCGCCTAATCCAAGTTTCACGAAAATGGACAAAGGCATCGAATTAATACTTGCCCCCAAATCACATAACGCTTTATTAAAGAAATTACCACCAATAGCACAAGGGATCGAAACTCCCGGATCTTTCGGTTTTTGTGGTAGCTTCCTTTCGATAATTGCACTACATTCTTCCGTCAAATTCACCATTTCAAAGCTTGTCATCCTCCGCTTTTTTGACATAACATCCTTAAGAAATTTCGCATAGTTCTAAGATCTGTTCTAGTGCGTCCCGCAAAAGGAATGTTAATGTGCAATTTCTTAAATATATCAAGGAATTTGGCAAATTGATCATCAAGCTTTTTCTTTTGAAATCTTTGAGGAAAGGGAAGAGATATAGGCAACTTAGATATATTCGAGCTAGATGATGATTTTAGCTTTTCAGCCCCTGTTTGTTCTGCCTCTTTGTTCTCTTCTTTCCTATTTTCTTCAATATCATCCTTCATCACGGATTCTCCAGCTTCCGGCCTAGATGCTTCATCCGAAAGTTTTGATTCCCAAATTTTTCTTTAGGCCCTTCATATTCGCATCGCTTAAGTAAACGAATCGCCTTGCATTCTTCCTCAGGATTCATTTCCGTATTACTTGGAAATTGACCCTTTTGATGTTGACCACCCACAATTGTAGCCAATTGACCCATTTGAGTCTCCAGATTCTTTATCGAGCTTGTCACTTGTTGTTCTAACTTATCCATCCGAAGGTCTTGCTTAGCGAGGCGGCTCCTCGTGTCATTCATGAAAGCATTAGATTGATTTATGAAGGAGGTGAGTGCATCTTCTAACGACGATTTGCCTTCCCCATTACCGCTCCACTTGAAGCATTAAATCCCGGCGGAGGTTGTAACACATTCTTTGTATTTGCATAGGAAAAATTTTCATGATTTCTCAATCCTGGATGGTAGTGCGTTGGGTTTGAATTATTCCAAATTGTTGAAATTCCGGTTATTCACATAATTTACCTCTTCCATCGGATATAGAAGAGCTTCACTACCCGTGCTCGTGCCGCTTTTGGCCCTTTCGTAAATACACTCAATTGAGTTGTCAAAGCCGCTACTTGTGCCGTCAATGTTTTAATGGAGTCCAATCCGAGATTTCGGCTACTCGTTGTACATTGGATCTTTCGGATGGCCACTTTGTAATCGTTCATGGCCATTTCCTCAAGAAGGTTCAAGCGCATCTTGTAGAAATCTTGCCAACAATGCTCCTCCTCCGCGACATCTACAAAGGCCCTCGTTTGTCCCATTAAACCATTGTAGAAGAAGCATAAATGTTGATCCTCACGGAAACCCATGTTGTGGACATCTACGTAACAAATCCCGAAACCTTTCCCAAGCCTCATACAAAGTCTCCGAGTCAAACCGTTTTGAATTGAGTAATCTCGCTTTTGAGTTGCAAAGTTTTGCTCGGTGGAAAGAATTTTGAACAAGAACTTTTGGCTCGGTTCGTCCCATGTGCTTACACCGCTTTGCGTCAAAGTACCCAACCAATTTCTCGCCTTATCCCTTAAAGAGAATGGGAACAGCGCAATCTTATGGCGTTATCCGAGACTCGTTCATTTTGATCGTATTGCATATTTGGATAAAATGCACAAGGTGAGAGTTAGGATCTTGATTTGCAAACCGCCCAAATCGATTCTCGTTGCACCATATTGATTAGTGCTTAGGTTTGAGCTTAAAATTGTTGGCATTGATAGGAATATGGGCAATACCACCGTAATTACGATTCGTTTGTGGTCGAAAGTAATCACGAATGGCTTTTTGTTGAACCGATATCGGTGAACTCGTTCCCACCATTGTTTGCGGTATTGGTAACTCATTCAAATCCCCATTATTGGATTGTGTTGTCTTTCACCCGTCTAGTGGTAAAGACTGATTCTCCTCGCGAAAGCCTCAACTTCCGTATGAGTGGTATTAAGTCCCCCGCCTAGAGCGCGTGTTCATGCACTACCCGGACCAAACTAAAAGAAACAAGTCAAATGATGTGGAATTAAAGTCACACTAAAAAAAAAAAATAAATAGTAAAAAAAATGTCTAAATTAAGAATAATTCTATCTACTCGCAATATTAGCACCATAAATTGTATTAGTCCCGGCAACGGCGCCAAAAACTTGTTCGCCTATATTTTTAGCTTCACCGCAAGTGTACGGTGTACATTATAGAATAGGGTAGCAAGGTCGTATCCACGGAGACTAATAAATTAATATGCCAAGTATTGATCCAAGATAGTCTTATTTTTATTTAGACGATCGAAATTTGATGATTGTTGTATTGAGATTAAGACAATTTAAATCACTAAAACACAAGATTACGACAACTCAAATGAAAGAAGTATCAAGATAAAGTAATGGATTTCCGAGTTAAGGTTTCGATTAATAATCCTCTTGTTGTCCGGTTTAATCAAGCCACGTTATTATCAATATTCCTATAAGACGATCACAAAGCTATTTTATCCTCCTCTCGAGATGCATATAAAATGTAGATTGAAATACTTATGCTAGCATCTCTACTCAACATAAAGCATTCAACTCCCAAAAGCACAAAAGATCAATTGTCCTCACAAATATTTACAAACCTCTCGATTCATGCAAATATATGTGTCATGTATTTAAGATCTAATATTGAAACTCATCTCTCGAATTATGAATAATATATCAAACAAGTTAAATCATTGATCAAGTGATAAAACAAGAATAAGCTCAAAATACTCAAATAGGCTTCAAGATAATAACTTCAACTAAGATTAAAACATCCAACAAGAGTTCATTAATCTACTTCCAAAACCGGAAATCTCTAGAGTTTAGTTACACATGATTAAACAACTTATAAACAAAGTGTTCAAAGTCATTACAAATGAAAATGAAAGATTGAAACTAAAAGAGAAGCAAGAAAAACTTAGGAACGTCGACAATCTCTCGATATATCTCCGTTCTTCAAGCTCCGATGCAACCCGATTGTCTCCTTGATGTCTCCTTCCAAGAGTTGACCCTTGTCTTGTGTTGTAGATCCCAAAAATGCGAGAATATCCTTGTGTGCGCCCCAAAAAGCCTTTTATACCCACCATCAAGTTTAGGGCATAATGTCTAGATTATGGGATTCCAGACAGACGCACGGTGGTGCGTTGAGCACGGGTTACCCGTGCGCCATGTCGAAATTATCCAACTCTCTCGTAGGGCGCACGGGTGGTGCGTCGGAGCACGGCCTACCCATGCGCCACTCCGGTGAAATACTCCAACCTCTCAGGACGCACGGGTCATGCGTCGGCCGACGCATGGGCTACCCGTGCGCCATCTTGCGACTCTAGTTACATTTGTACAGGGGTGCACGGGTAGTGTCGAGGCACACCCAGCCCGTGTGCCCCTTGTCTCTTCCGTAGACGCTCAATTTTCGCTCTTTTAGGCTTCACTTTTCGTATATCCACTCGATTCTCCGTGTTTCCACTTTGCTTTCCTCGTATTCGTATTCAATTAGCTTCAAATATCCTGAAATTCCTACAAAATAAGCAAAGTGTAATATCTTTTCCACAAGGAGTGAATATGTAACATTTAACGCGAGTATATGCATGTTTACCCATCATTATAGCTCGAAATACGCTCAAAATACATGCAAAACTCACGCCTATCGAAGCACAAAGAGCGAGTGAAGTCGTATCGCGACAGGTGGTGAGGGAAGGGCAATGGGCAAGCAAATTCAGCGAAGAGGAGTATCATTAGACATGTAAGTGGGAAAAATTTGACACAAGACCTCGAATGGCAACATCGAGGTCGAACATTACCATTATCGGTGATACTATGAATGCTTTGGTTCTAATTCTTTCCTTTCTCACCATGTTATGGAAGTATTGAGTGTTTCTTTCCCCTTCAACCACCCACTTACAAGAAGACTTTTGATGCCAATAATCTTCCTCAACCTTAGTAGCCATGATCAATTGAGCAATAGCCGATGGAGAGTAAGTTTGTTACTAGGAGAATGATCATTATCATAACTTCTCTCAAAGATTTTGAACATTCAACTCGGCTTGCTTAAGATTAGAAAAAATGTTCCCGTAAACATTCTTATTCCACCATTTCAGTTTTTTGCTTAACTCTAATCATCTTATAATGTAAATTTAACGGACCATGAGCACAAAAGAGGGGCCTTTCACACTTTGGGCCACAAAGTGGGAAGGAAAGAGGGGTGCCTAGCCCACATTTTCATGTATCTAAAGGCCATAGGTGTTTTAATGATGGTGAGGGAAGCATGGAACAAGAAAGGGCATGGTCGAGTGAACTCGAGGGAGATGGGTGATGAAGATTTGGCAAATAAATCATCCCAAGGACCATTAAGTAAAATTCTATCTAATCTTTCCATGAGATTATTCCTAAACCAAGTATGCATACTATTGCCCTCAAAACCAGCATCAACAAGGCCCACGTCACTAATCATTTGTCCAAATTCAATCATATCTTGATTCCTATTGGTGTTACTCCCAATTCTTTCCTCAGGAGCAAGAAAGCAGTTAAAATCACCTCCAACTAACCAAGGCATGTTAGTGAAGGACTGGGCAGAAGTTCTAAGATCATTCCATAGATCCCTTCTTTCAATTCTAGTGCTTTTGGCATAGATGAAAGAAGTGGAAAAGGAAGTAGGAAAGATAGGGGAAGAGAATTGCATATCAATGCTTTGAGCATTATCACTAAGGACCTGTCTAGTAACACACTTTTTCCAAAAAACCCAAATTTTGTTATTATGATTACTGACACCAAAATAAAATCCAAGTTTCCTACAGTATAGATGGAAATCACTTCCAGACATAGGTTCCAAAATAGCAAGGATGAGAGTATTATGATTTCTACAGAGTAGTTTCACATGTCTACTAGTGGGGTCATTACCAATACCCCTGACATTCCAAACCAAGATAGGAAGACTCATATTTGTTTCCTAATCCTGGTTCTCTGTGGCCTAAGAGGCTTATTCAGGACCTTTTTAGGAGAGACTGAAGTATCTCTTTTATGTAGAGTTAAGGCTTTTTGATTGGATAATTCCTCTTGATCTTCATATAAAATAGAAGAGTGTACTTCTATCCTTTTAGAAGAAGAGGCAAGATGAGGAGAAAAATGTGAAGAGGGTTGATCTACCATCCCTGTGGAAGTGGATCCAAGGTAAAGAGCAGACTTGGGAGAACAGTCCTTGTCAAAGATGTCAAGGTTAGGATTAAGATCCTCTAAAGGAGAAAACACATTTTGACTTCTAGAGGGTAGCACTTGAATGCTGCTAGAAGACCTACTAACAATAGGATCTCGCTTATTAAGATCACGGAAATGTGAGGATTTGGTTTCAAGTTTTCCACATGAGGTGTACCAACTTGAATCCATTCCTCCACAACAGTTGAAGTAGGCAAGGGAATGCTATAGCCGAGGAAGGGAGGCATTCATTCCCAACCTCAGGAGAGACATGAGAGCTATTATGTTCAATTTCCTTGGAATCAGTTCCAGGCTGAGGGGATGCAGGCCTAGAATTGCTCTTTTTGGTAGGTCTAGGAGCATTACCAACTGTGTAGCATTGAGAGATATCATGACCAGTATGTGAGCAACCCCTGTGAATTTAGGTAAAGATTCATACACAACCTTTTGCTCCCTCAAATCAGCCTATTTGGATAAAAATAGACTCCTTCTTTGGAGCTGTTAGATCTAAGCCAATGCAAACTCTAGCCAGAGATAATCTAGTACAATTTGCAGTAGCTTTGTCAATTTGAATAGTCGCCCAACATTTTAGCTATACTAAGTAAAGCAGGTTTAGCAAATAGATGAATAGGGAGACCAGGAAGTCTAACCCACACTGGCACTATAGAAGACTCTTTTCGCACAAAAAAAGAAGGACTCCATTTAAAAATACGCATAGGAGAATCATTCACAAACCACACAGGGCGCAACCAAAGTCTAGCAAAATCAGATTCATCACTAAAAACAAGTAAAACATGCCTCAGATTTAAAACACGTAAATCAATAGATCCTTTGAGCTTGAGATTACCCAGGAATTTATGAAGGATTATCATACTTGGGATACCTTGAGAGAACTTGCCAACCAATGTGAATTCCCATTTTTGTGCTAAACTGTTAGATTCCATCTCCGGGAATTGCAAATTTTTTTTCTCATTATCGTCGATTATAGCTCCGTAGCATGGATAAGAAGGATCAGAGAGCAGAAGAGTATCTGAAACCTCTGAAGTTTTTTTACCGACCACATCAACAAATGATTTAGTTGTTGGTGGATGATTTGGAATGGATTCAGTAGGATCACTGTCAGGTGCTTGAGTACTTGCATGAAGATGAGCAGTGAACGTAATTGGAATTATGAATAGGAGAATTTGGTGCGGATTTGAAATAACCGATCGAAAGATTCTAATTAGGGGGAAATTGACTTAATTTGTTGGAGGAGGAGGCAATTCCAATTCTGGTTCCATTGATGTTCATCATCAAAGATGCGTGAAAAACAACCCGTAATGGAAAAACAATGATCACCGGCAGAGTTTGGAGTCATCATCGCCATGGAAGGGAATTGCAGAGTAGTGAGAGATTTTTTGAGAGTGCATGGTGTTTTCAGCCTTTTTTTTACATTTAGCATTGTAATTCTTGCATATCTATATTGCTATTTGTTTTATTTGCTAAGTCAACTGATAATAATCAAGCTTAAAACAAGTGTTGAAAAAAGTATTTCAAACAAGGGTGAAAGTCTTCCGCTGTAAACACCAAGTCTACTAAATTTCAAAAGAGTTAACTGAATCACCTAAGTTATCTTATCAATAGCTTAGTGAGTCTGTGAGTGGCTAACTCAATTGTGAAGGTAAACTATTTTGTCCATCAAGGATCCATTTGATTTGTGACTATATTCGACTTTAAAAGGACTAAAATTGAAAAGTTGGTAAAGTCTATTCAACCCCCCTCCAAACTTTACATTATTACCTCTTGGGACCTACAACCATTCATGAAGACACATTTAACATCCTTTTGAAATAATTTGAACTTAAGAATGCATGCAAAAGCTAGAAGCAATCTTATGGACTCAAGTCTGGCCCTGTTACTAGTTATGTTACCAAGTTCTTCAGTTTTGTTTTTAAAGATCCACTTGGTTCTAATAACATTGGGTTTTCCAGGTTTGGGAAAGCAGGACCCCACATCGCTTTTTCTTTCAAATTATTCAAGTTCCATTTGCATGGCATTAATCTAATATTCATCAAGAAGAGCGTCTTTAATGTTTTTAGGTTTTATTGGAGAAGTAAAACACACAAATCTTACCATGTCCTGTAGTTTAATCTTTTTCTTCGCCTCTTTGTCTTAATGCCTACTTTGAAACTTCTCCAATTACATGATCTCTTGGATGGTTTCTTTTTTATTCTGCTGGTCTTCTTTTTTGAATTGATCAAAAATGTCAAATTCCTCGGCTTCTTCGTTTAAGTTCAAGTTCCATTTCTCCATCCACTCTGTTTGTATTTGGATTATGTGTTATAACATCGTCAAAAACAATTTCAAGATCTTTGCTCACGGTGTTTTTGATTTAAGGATCACGACCGCAATCTCAATATCCTTATCTATGAGATATGTGCAAAATATTTAGTATCATCCATGACTACATATATAGATTCAATAACAAAGACGAGTTCTCATGTTGTTGACTCGTAAGCTCTACTATTCAACGAATAGCCAAGAAAGATTCATACATCACTTTTGGAATCAAACTTACCAAGTTGTTCCCTGTTATTGAGAATGTATCAACACATCCAAAAATGTGGAAATAGATGACATTAGGTTTTTTGCCCTTCCATATCTCATAAAGTGTCATTTTGGTACCTGGACACAAATAAACCCTATCTATGGTATAACAAGCAGTACTAATAGTTTCAGCCCATAACTTAAGAGTTATTTTCTTGGAATTTATCATCACACGAGCCATGTCTTTAAGAGACCTATTTTTTCTTTCCACTACACCATTTTGTGGAGTGTAATAGGTGCAGAGCACTCATGATGATTCCAAGATATTTGTAGAACTTAGAGAAATTTATATTTTGAAATTCTCTACCATTATCACTCCTAATCTTTCCTATGTACAATCTTTTTCATTTATCAGTTCAAGACACAACTTTTAAAACACAGAGAATGTCTCAATTTTTCTCTAATGATGTCTATCCAGGTGAACCTAGAAAAATCATCTATACAGACAAAGTCATACTTCTTACTTCCTATGCTCTCAACTTGCATAGGTCCCATAAGGCCCATATGCAGAATTTCAAGGTATGTGTTGAACTGATGTGTTGCAACACTTTGTGGGTTTCTCTCTTTTGTTTTTCCAACTGACACGTACCACAAACATTATTGTGATCTTTCTTATGTTTAGGAACCCCAACCACAAACACTTATAGTTCTCTTTCCCAACACTTTTCCTCTGGCACCGTCACAAAAAGCCACCAAACCTTTTTCATGTTTTTTAAAATCGATGAGTTTTACTAGATCACATATCATGTGACGAGAACACCCACTGTAAAAATACTATGATTCAATGACATTAGCCTTAAGAAGGTGTGAACAACATAGCAAGAAAAACCATTTTTTCTGACCCATATTTTTTAAGGTTTATCAAAAAGATCAATTTTAGTTCTAGCGGTGTTTCTTTGACTATCTTGTAACACATAAGGGAGCACATTGCCTTGCCTACAGCGTTTCTGAAGAAGGAAGCACCTAGGTCTTATGTGACTAGAATGGTTACAGTAATGACACACAGAAACAAACCGATCATTTCTCTTTCCAATAGAATTGGAGTGAGTTTCTTCTTTGAAAAAATCAAATTTACAACATTTATCTTTTTTGATAGGTGTTTTTGCTACAGAAGGCAAATCCAATACCTGCACGATGTTTGTGAAACTTCCTTTGAGATAGGATTTCATCCAATCTCCCCTTACCAGTGTTCAGTTTCTTAATTGATGTCATAGTGTTGCTTAAATCATGTTTCACCTTGGTTAGTTCTTACTTCTTCTCTGTTGCTAGCCTTTCGAATTTGATTACTTCGCTTTTGAGTGACTCATTTTCTACAATGAGACCAACAAATTTGTTTTCTAAGTTCTCATTTATTTTGCAACTAACTTTTTTCTCTAGTTATTTCTCTAGTTATAACAAATTTTTTCAAACATCTTTTGATATACCCTTCTGAGTTCATCATTGCTTGATTCTTCTTCCTCTCCAGAATCATCCTCGAAATCATCGTCATTTGAGTTGTTCCCCTCTGGACAAGTTACGGAGTTTAGACAAGTTTCAACAAATGGAAAAACATATTCTTGGTGTTGTAACACCAGGAGGAGTAGAACAGGGGTGCGTTTCACTACAACCAACCTTTTTCTTCATATCAATGGATGTGAAGGCTACATGATTGCTCACATTTTCTTCATCTTCATCATTTGGTTCTTCATCACTCCATGAGGTGGTGAATGATTTCTCATTTTTTTTAGAGTGTTTGCAAATTCGGCTTCAATATGCCCAAAGCCACCGCAGTCCCTACACTTAATCCCCTTACTTTTCTTGGGTTCCATCGTATCAGGTTGTTTTATTTGAGGACCTATGGTTCTTCCTGACTTGGGAAAAGTGTTATTCTTGTTCACTTGCTTAAGGTATTTACCAAAGCTCTGGGTAAGCAGTACGAGTGGTTCATCCGAAGTTTCATCCAAAATGTAATATCCTTACTTTTCTCCTTTTTGTATATTATCCCTTTATTTTTCTCTTTTTTGATCTCCTCGAGATTCATTTCAAACATCTAAAGTGACCCTATGAGTTCATCCAGTTTGAACTTTGTAAGAACTTTTGATTCCTCAATAGTTGTTGCTTTGTAAGTAAACCTTTCTGGAAGAGACCTTAAAACTTCTTAACAAGTTTAAAGTTAAGAGTATTTTTTCCATGGATCAAAAGATTCGTTAGCAATATCACATAGTTTGGATTTAAATTCACTAATAGTTTCATTTCACTCATACGAAGATGTTCAAATTTAGAAGTAAGGATTTCAAGTTTAGACATTCTTCTTGCTTCAGTTCCTTCATAGGCAACCTGCAAAAATTTCCCATGCCTTTTTCGTAGTCTCACACATTGAGATCAGTTTGAGCTGATTCTTATCATCGCTAAAAATGGCATTGAGTGCCTTGGAATTTGAATTTGGTGATTGATCTTGATAGTAGTCACTCTGTTGTAAAAATCCCCGCCTAGCCCCGATTAATCCCGCCAGCGCTAGGCCCCCTTGTCCACCTACGATTTTTTTCCGATTAGGCCCGCTTTAATCCCCAGCCCGAAACTCCGCCAGCGCTAACCCGATCGCGCGCTAGCGGGCGCCTAGCGTTTTTTACAACATTAGTAGAAGACCATTCGAGTTTCTTTCTTTGGAACAATCTTAATCAGCAGTTTCATCGGGTGGCATCCAACCGATCAGATAGATTTCGGCACGTTCGTTAAGAGATTTGATGAAAGATCTCATTTTTTCCTTCCGGTGGAGAAGTTGGTTCCAATGAGTTGTGGTGGTCGCGAAATGGAACTTCCTTCACGAAAAAACTGTCCATGCCAGCAACAGATAAAATAAAAATAAAATGATCTCACTAATAACGATTGGTGATAGGCTCTTGATGCAATTGATAGAATATATCGCCTTAATTCTTGTCAATTAACAATAGATTTGTTTGGTGTTGGATGTTGATGTTGAAACACTAGAATAAACAACACATTCACATAGCGGAATTAATATTAACACGAGTATTTTTAACGTGCTTAGATTTCTCAATTTTAATGCATGAAACCATGACCAGAAAATAAACAACCCACTATTAGAAAGCAGATAGTTATTACAAAAACAGTTGGTTTTACATAATTCAAATACTCCCTCTTTAAATTGCTACCAACACTTGTATTTAACTAATCGCAAGTGTTTCTTCCAAAAGAACTCAACACAATTGAATCTTTCCAACTTCCAAAGCCTTCGAATGATTGAGTCGATCCACACCGTAGAGATCTTCACCTTCTTCTCCCGAAAAATAAATATATGCAACAATATCTGGAAGAAAATCACAAAGTTCAAAACTCTCGTGTTATTTTCTTCAAGTGATAACTCTCCTTAAATAGTACTCATAGCCTGAATTTTGTTCCTGCAATTTAGGAAATGGATAGACTGCAAAAAGGAAATCAAACCAAGTAAGATTTTTTCCATGTAGATAAAGTATCTTTCAAATAAGGAAAGCAATTGCTAGCAATCGAAAGTTAAGATTTCCAGCAATCTGCAATACATAGAAAACTTGCGAAATAAACATGCACTAAATCTGGGATGAAATCTGCCTAGATATTGTTCAGGCAGAGTTCCATCACTGTAACCTGCATTGTGCACATAAAAAATAACCAGACCAAATTTGCCAACTTACTAACATTAACAAAAAGTATCATTTGCTTCTATTTAAAAATCAACCACAAAATCTATTGTTGTCCCATAACCTTTTAGAGAGGAAAAATTTATAAATACTTGTTCACATTTTTAGTACTCTGAATCGGGATGACAAACTCTCTGCGAGAAATTATCCTCGTTGCTACCCAAATAAAATGGTACGGGGAATCCCACACACACATATAAAGGAGAGAGTTCATAATAATGATTGTGTGTGGAGTATTTTCAAAATCCTTTCACAATTAAGTAAATATGTTTACCACTATTTGCAAGCATTTATATCAATTGACAAATAAGATAACAATGTATCGAATGGGATAAGCTTATATAAACCATTTGTAAATAGGAGAATAAGATTGTAAAATGGCATTCCGAAAATGTAGATATAGTTAGAAAATATATTAAGAGAAAATGAAAATTTGTAATGAAATCTAAAGGAGATATTTCATAATAATGAGCATGTATGGAGTAGTTTAGGACTCCTTTCACAATTCAATAATTTTAAGATTGCGATGTATAGAACGGGATAACTTTATTTACACTATTAGTAAATATGATAATATAATTGTGAGATAGTAATCTGAAAATGTAGAGATAGAAAGTATATTAAGAGAAAATGGAAAGTTATAATGATATCTAAACGACTTATTTCATGATAATGAATGTGTGTGAGTAGTTTGGACTCCTTTCAAAATCATTAATTATGCTTACCACCAATTGCGAGCATAATTGACATATAATATTATGATGTATTGATTGCTAATAAGTAAAAAGCAATTAACAACTTTCATATGACTTTAGAACTTCATTTGAAATTTTTACGAGAAATCAAGATTTGTTCAAGACATCTAATTCAATGTATTTTGATGAATAAATGTTGAGTATAAAATATAAGAGAATTATGAAGACCACATTAACTTTTATTAAAAACTTCAACAAAATTTGCTTCAAAATAAATTTGAAGAGTGTTTGATGCTACAAGCATAGAACTAATCTATTTACATAAATTACACAAACAATCACACACACATATAAAGGCAAAACTATTTTGTAATTCTCTAACTTATTCTACTTATAGATTTAGTCCTTTGTTTTGCAATTTTGAACTTTTTCTTTGGAGTAGAAAAAAGTTAGAATTTTGGACATGTGACCTACTAAAGCAGGTAAAATTTACCTACTAGGCTCACATGTCATTTATGTTTTATGGAAAATAAATTAGAAAAAATGATTCTGAGTTGGGATCTTATGTGGACAAACTTGAAGGAAAACTATTAAAGGATCGTGAGCCAACTTGGCATTTATTTGGATGATTAAATTTGTTTTTTTCATTGGTAAAATTTGAAAAAACAAATAATAGTATAAGTATAATGTAAAAAAACCCAATAATAATCGAGTAAAAATATACATCTATTTAATGTATAATATTACTTAAATGCATATACTTTAATAAATTTACAATATGACATTTAGAGAAAACTAATTATTTTTTTAAGTTATTTCCTCTTATGTTTTCTTATTGTTTCCTTTTTTAAACATTACGTTTTTCATTTTATTTTATATACATCTATTTAATATATATATATACACATGAGTAGCCGATGGTCGGTTGTTGGAAAGTCACCGGGCAATGATTTAGGCGGAGACCGACATCGGTTTGGTAGAGAAGGAAAAGAGGATGAAATAATTAAATAGGAAAAGAATGGAACGACATGAAGAAGAGAGAAGAAGGGAAGAAGGTTGGTGGTAGAAGCGACGTTTCTTAGGATGACGGTGGATCGGGAGGGGTTAAAATAGATGATGAATAAAGAAGAAGAAGAAGAAGTGCACGAGAAGAAAGAAAAGAAGTTACATGAACACAATTCGATTTTTTTGCACATTAAGGACAACATTCAAAGTTGCAAAAAAATACCACTAAATCTCCAAGTATACCTATATGCATGTATGTATACATATATATAGAAAAATATGTATATGTATGTATATCCTTTTCTAATCAATAACCCCATGCACCATTTTTCCTCTTATCTCGCTTATTCTTTACTTTTCACGTAAATGAACAAAGGCAAATCTTTATTTAGCATGTACAAATAACAAATACATAAATACATTTTAGGTTTCAAAATAGAGGAAATTACACTAAACCCCTGTACTATTCGCGTTTTAACACTTTACCATATAAACTATTTTTTGTTTCACTTTACCATATAAACTATGTAATTTTTGTACTTTGCCCTATGTGGACAATTTTGCCCCTAAATTTTATTTTTCTTAGAATAATGACAATAGTTTATTATGACCATCGCCTATCATGTTATCGTATATAAAATTAATATTTTTTAAATTCATACATTGTTTCAACAAAATATAGATAGGTATTCTTAGTCAATTTTGGCTGCACGTCACATATAAAGTTTACGACGCTCCTTACACTCAACCTTAAGAGACATCGCAATGGTTCGTACCAAGAATACAAAAAAAAAAAAGCAAAAAAATTGCAAAGAAGAAAAATTGCCACTAACTTTGGATATTAGCGACCAATCTTAAGTATTCATCACTAACCAATTAAAAAAGAAAAAATAAATAATATAATTTTAGTCAATTAGCGATGAAAATATTCGTAACTAACCAGGAATATTTAACTACATTCTAGTAGAGTGTCGATTCTAGCCCGACAGTGGCCCGACTCAAACCCGATATTTTTACCATATCTTTGGTCTGCGATGTTTTAGGCCAAAAATATCGGGCTTATTTGGCCCGACCCATTAAGCCCAAAAAAGGGGCCCAATTGGCCCAAATTTTATAATGTAATTTTGTGGGTTGGGCTCCACAATTAGCGGCCCAACTATTGTTTGGCCCGACTTGTGCCCACCACAATTTTTACTATTGGTCCGACCAGGGCCCGCATTTTGACTCTACATTCTAGTGAAATAATGCATGAATTTAAGAGATTCTTGATTTTTTGTACGGAAGCATGATGGGTTGAATATGATCATAATGGACTCTTTTTATTATTTTAAGTAAAATTAAATTTTACGGTAAAAATGTCCATATAGGGTAAGGTGCAAAAATTTACATAGTTCATATGGTAAAGTGTAACGAAAATAGTTCATATGGTAAAGTGTAAAAACGCGAATAGTACAGGGGGTTAATGTAATTTCCTCTTCAAAATATTGAAAATATAAAGCAAATAACATGACATTCATTTTAATTTACGAGTTAATATAAAATAGCTTTATACTCAACAAGCATATGCAACTAGGTACTAATCAAATTAAGATACCACCTAATAGGTCACTTGTGTTTGTATTTACCATATTTGTGATGTGGCACATACCACATGCCCCAAGAGAAAACCCATCCGGCGTGGGTCGAGTATAGGACTATGGTGTTGAAGACTC
>JABTTQ020002093.1:0-214897 GCA_016081115.2 Rehmannia glutinosa
CATAGGTACTTTGACAGTAAAACTATAGAGCTCGTAGATATTATGAAAAGACGAAACATAGATATTATGTGTATCCAAGAGACTAAATGGGTAGGCGAGAAGGCTAAGACACTAGATATTACGGGTTATAAGCTTTGGTATAGTGGAAAGGATAGAACTAGGAATGGGGTGGGTATCATTGTAGATCCTCTCTTCATAGATCAAGTAGTAGGAGTAACTAGAAAAGGAGATAGAATCATATCCCTTAAAATTGTAGTAATTAACTTATAAATATTGTTAGTGTATATGCACCTCAAGTAGGATTAGATGATGCTACTAAGGCTAAATTTTGGGAAGATTTAGAAACTCTAATGCAATCAATCCCTCAAAATGAAAAAGTCATCATAGGTGGAGACTTAAATGGACATGTTGGGAAGGATAATGAAGATTATGAAAGGGTCCATGGAGGATATGGCTTTAGCTCAAAGAACAATGAGGGTAGAACCATCCTGAACGTTGCTTATGATTTTATTATAGGTAATACTTTCTTTAAAAAGAGAGACGAACATTTAATCACATTTAAAAGTGGTCCTAACAAATCACAAATTGACTACTTTCTAACCAGGAAAACGACCGAAAAATATGCAAAAATTGCAAAGTAATACCGGAGAAAGCCTCACCACCCAACATAGACTACTAGTTTTGGATATCAAACTTATTAATATACACTTAAAGAGAAAGAAAATTAACATACCGAGAATTAAGTGGTGGAACTTAAAGAATATAGAAAAAGAGATAGTTTTGTCAAATCTCTAGTAGAAACCATTGATTGGAAAGTGGAAGACAAAGTCGATGAAACATGGAACTATGTAACTACTCAAATGAAAAAGATCGCAAAAGAAACATTAGGGGTGTCAAATGGTAATAAATGGAATAAAGAGTCATGGTGGTGGAATCAAGAAATCCAAGAAAAGGTAAAGGAAAAACGAACTAGTTACAAAGTATTGTATTCTTGTAAAAACGAAGAAAACCGTAAAAGATATAAAGACACCAAAAAAGAAGTAAGAAGAGCAATATATGAAGCAAAAACCAAGTCATTGAAGATTTCTATAAGAAACAAGATACTAAAGAAGGAGAGAAAGATATATATAAAATAGCAAAATTTAGAGAAAAACAAACAAGAGATCTAACCCAAATTAAATGCATAAAAGATGAGAATGAAAACATTTTAGTGAAAGACGAGGACATAAAAGATCGATGGATGAGGTATTTCAATAATCTTTTTAATGAACCGAAGAGGAATGAAGTCACATTAGGGGAACTAGGCCATGAATCGAATAGAAACCGTACATTTTATCGTAGAATTCAACTTCATTAAACGTAAAAAAGCACTAAACAAAAGCAAAGCAGTTGGCACAGATGATATACCAATTGAAGCGTGGAAATGTTTAGGTAGAGTTGGAATATCATGGCTTACTAAATTATTTAATGTTATTCTAAAAACTAAGAAAATGCCCGATGAATGGAGAAAAAGTATATTGATACCTATATATAAAAACAAAGGGATATACAAAATTGTGCAAAGGGGGGAATTAAATTAATAAGTCATACAATGAAACTATGGGAAAGAGTTATAGAAGCAAGAATAAGAAATGAAACTAGTATGTTAGATAATTAATTTGGCTTCATGCCGGAAGATCCACAATTGAAGCTATACACTTAATTAGGCGATTATGTGAACAATATAATGAGAGAAAACAAGATTTACATATGGTTTTTATTGATCTTGAAAAGGCATACGATAGAGTCAACCGTGATATAATGTGGCGCGTATTGAAAAAAAAGAGGAATAAAAATAGGCTACATAGATGCCATAAAAGATATGTATGATGGTATAACAACATGTTAGGACACCAAAGAATATCTAGTGAATTCCCAAACACTATAGGTTTGCATCGGGGATGCTTTTAAGCCCGTACCTTTTTATCCTAATAATTGATGAAATCACTAAACACTTACAAAACTCCATCCCCGAATGTATGTTATTTGCGGACGATATAGTTTTAATTGATGAAACAAGGGAAGGAGTAAATGCAAAATTGGAAGTTTGGAGAGAAGCACTAGAATCAAAAGGTTTTACTATAAGTAGGCTAAAAAGAATACATGGAATGCCACTTTAGTAAAAACAACAGAACAATGAGACGAAGGTTAAAATTGATGGACATGAAGTGAGTATAACAAAGAGTTTTAAATACTTAGGATCTATAATTGAAGAGAACAGAGAAATCAATGAAGATGTCACACATAGGATCCGGGCGGGTTGGAATAAATGGAGGAGTGCATCTTCTATCCTTTGTGACCGTAAAATACCATTAAAATTGAAAGGAAAATTTTATGCCATAAGGCCCGCAATGCTTTATGGAGCAGAATGTTGGGCGACTAAATATGAACACGAACAAAAAATGAGCGAGCGAGAGATGAGAATGCTAAGATGGATGTGCGGACACACTAGATTAGATAGAATAAGAAATGAACACATTAGAAACAAAGTGGGAGTAGCACCAATAGACGAGAGAAAATTAGAGAAACACGATTAAGATGGTTTGGATATGTTTATAGGAGACCTTTAGATGCACCGTGCGACGTTTAGAAGGTAGAGAATCACTCACACAAATCAAAAGAGGAAGAGGTAGGCCTAAAAAGACTTGGAAAGAAGCTATTAAACATGACATGTTATACCTAGAAATAAACGAAAATATGGCTTATGCATCGTAAACGATGGCACAATATGATCTTATAGCCAACCCCACGTTGGGATTAAGGCTTAGTTTGTTGTTGTTGTTGTTTTATATTGAAACATGTTCTATATTAGAGATTTGAGGCTTGATTGATTTATTACTTGATATCTATGGATAAGCAGCATGAGCTTTTGGTGTTGTTCTTGTTTGTGCACTTTTCATTCCTCCCACTCATGTTTTGTTTGGTTTATGAAGCGTTGACTGGGACTGTCAACAGTTTAAGTTTGGGGGTTTGTTTAGTGCGAGTTTTGCATGTATTTTGGGCATGATTTTGGCTATAATGAGTTGATAAACATGCATTAGCTTAGTAATATGGGTTGTGTTCTCAATTTTTGGAAAAGATATTATGCTTTGCTCGTTTTGCAGGAAAATAACGATGTTTGGAGCACTTTTTTGGCAATTTGGAGCGTTGCAGTATAAGACCATCAAGAATTGTGCGATTACGCAAAGTATGGAGCCGAACCGAGAAGAAGTCAGAAGAGCCGGGCGAAAAAGGGCCACACAGGGCAACTATGCGCATAGGCATTTCCCGTGCATGAGCCGTACATCAGGGATGGACTTTCGACTTGACGCATGGGCTGGTCGTGCCTATACGCACAACCCGTGCGTCTGCTTAAGGAAAAATTGAAGTTTCGACTTGACGCACGGGCTGGTCATGCACTTTGGCACGACCCATGCGTCTATGCAGGTTTGCAGAGTTTCACTTCGTATCAACTAAGGTTTGGTCCGGGGATGTTATAAATAGAGAGGAGGCGGACCCAAAAGAGAACACACAGACTTTTACCCTGGAAAATAGAGAAAAGAGCATCCTTCTACCGGAGGAATCGAGAGAAAGGTCGAGATCGCATCCACGCTTGATGATTGAAGGTTGATTGAGAGATCATCGCTATCCCTGAGTTTTTCTTACTCCATTGTATTCTTATTTTTAATCTAGTTTGATATGGATCTGAATAATTTTTCTATGAATTCTTCTTTTCCCATGTTCGGCTAAACATCTTGTGATTTCGGGGTTTGGGATTAGGTTAATAACTCTTGTTTGATGATTGATTTTAATTGAAGTTATTATTTCGAACCCTATTCGAGTACTTTGTTTTATTACCTATTTATCATATGGCCAATGATTTAACATGCTTGATGTGTTGATTCATAATTCGAGAGATGAGTTTCAATACTAGATCTTGAGTACTTGACATGAATATTTTGCATGATTGAGAAGTCTGTGATTATTTGTGAAGATTTGCTGATCTTATATTGTTTTGGGAGTTGTTTATCTTATGTTGAGTAGAGATGCTAGCATAGATAATTCAATCAATGTGTTTAGTGTGTCTCGAGAGAGAGGATAAATTACTTTTGTGATCATCTTATAGGGAATATAGATAATAACTTTGGCTTGATTAAACTGAGAACAAGAGGGTGTTTAACTGAAAACAATAACCCTGGAATCCATCCATTTACTTGATCTTTTCAATCGTAACTCTTTGCTTTGTTATTTTTATGATAAAATATTTTCTTAGTTTTATAAAACAACAATCACAACTCGATCGTCTAAATAAAAATAATGCTATTATAATCTTAATAATTAGTACATTAATTTATTAATCTCGTGGGATCGACCTTGCTTACCATATCTATTAACTACGCTGTTCACTTTTGGTGAAGCTAAGAAATAAGGCGAACACTCTTCCAAAGACAAGTTCTGATGGAGATAATTTATGATAAGTAGTTAGTCTAAGCCTAATTAAAGCTGTAACATGTAAAATTGCATGTTCCCTAGTAGAGACGGATAGTCTAGATCTCATTAGCAACAGTGGAGCTATCATTTGCAACCATTTAATTAGTGCTTTTGCAAGTCCTTTTTGATTATGTGTATGAGAAACTGGGTGCTCCATTGTTATCCCAAGTAGAGCTGTCAAAAGACCGGCCCGCCCGAGCCCACCGGGTTTTTCGAAAAATCGGGTCGGGCTAGGCCGGGCCAAACAATACCCCGAGCCACAAAAATGGGAAACCCAACCCGACCTAAAAATAAAAATTGCACTAAAAAAGTCGGGCTTTCTAGGCTAGCCTGTCGGGCCGGGCTTTTGAGGCCCGACTTTTTTCGGGCCATGAAAAATAGAGCCTAGTCCATTATAAAATTGGGCTGGTTTGGGCCGGCCCGTCGGGCCAGGCAAGAATTGACAGATTTAATCCCAAGTGACTTACAATAATCATTGGAAGCTTCAGAATTCTCTCGCATGCATTATCCATTTCTAATTTTCTTTAGCCACCAATAAGTATGAAATAAGTTGAGAATATGTAGTAAATCCCTTTTGTCGATACTTCTACTGGGATATGATATTTGATCCAACATATTTTGATCAGTAACAATTTCTCCACATAATCGCAACTTGGATACAATTTTAAACATGCTTGAATTATATTCACTGACAATTTTGAAATCATGCAGCCTCAAATGCATCCATTCATACCATGCACGAGGGAGTACAATGGTCTTTTGGTGGTCGAAACGGTCTTTTAGACTCTTTCAGAGTTCTAAAGGACTTTTTACTGTAAAATATTAATTCTTTAGACTTTCATGAAGATGATTCCTAAGGAGGATCATAACTTTAGCATTATCCTACGGGGATAAGTTATTATTTTCTTTCACGGAATCATCTAAGCCATTTTCGGATAAATGTAGTTCGACATCTTGAACCCATGATAAATAGTTTCGACCGGAGATATCCAACGGGGTGAAATCCAATTTGTTTAAGTTTGTCATTGTCATTCAATAGAGAAAAAGTAGTAGAGGTAATAAAATAATCTCTTGCCTTGTGTATTTTATTATCACTTTCATTCACTATTTATAATATAACAAAGTCCATAACTTAAGTGCGCAATTAAAACCCAACGATAAATTCTACAGGAAACTTACAAAGAAGATGTCATATCCACTTTAATATACTCATAACACCTACATAATTTTCATTATCAATGTTGACAATATTTAGATAACCCTTATCAATTGAAATGGGGAAAATTATTATTGTGGTAACACAAATATTCTAGTCAATTAAGTCATACAACTAATGACAACTTTGGTATTGTCAAATGATTTAATATTTATCGCTAATATTATACTTTTAAGTAGTATATTACTAATATTTATCAGTTAAGTATTATCCAATATAAATTTTTATACAGAATGTACTCAACATAGTAATAATTAATGTACGCAGATCATTTTTTCTTAAATGCATATCACCTACATATTATATGAATCTAATGAATTGTGATATTATTTTCATTGATTATCATCCACTAATTTATAGTACAATGATTACAAGCTAAATGGAAAGAATCATATCCTATACAAAAATACATCTCAATAATATGGAAACTACAAGTAAATAATATTGAAAAGAAATATTCTGATGATCATGACTTGATTCTCTTGATTGAGTTTTCATTTTCCTTTTGTGAATGTATCACAACCTTATCAGTGAGAATATCCTTAACAGGCCCCCGCATGATGGATGATCCATTGGAGACACCAATCTTGGAGCGAAAGTTTAAAAATTTTGTAGAAGAAAGAGGTTTGGTCAGAATATCGGCTAGCTGGTCATGCGTGGAAATGTATGAGACACAAAGAGAGCCACGGAACATATGAGACCTCATAAAGTGATAATCAATGGCTAGGTGTTTCATTCGGGAATGAAAGACAGGGTTATGAGAGAGATAGGTCGTACCCTGGTTATCACAAAACAAAGTTGGTGGGCGAGGAAGAGAAACACGAAACTCATTAATCAGACTGGTAACCCAAATGAGCTCGGCGGAGCAAGAGGCAAGAGCACAATATTTAGCCTCAATAGAGGATCGAGCAACCGTACGTTGCTTTTCTGAACTCCATTGAATGGGAGAGGTTCCTAGATATAAAATGTAACCAGACGTAGAGGTACGATCATCCGGATTGCCAGCCCAATCATAGTTGAAAAAAGCGGTCAAGACGAGGGAGAGAGACTTGCGTAAGGCAAGTCCATGATGAATGGTGTTTTTAAGATATCGAAGAACCCATTTAACAGCTATCCAGTGAGTGACTAAAGGTCAACTCATGAATTGTGAGAGTTTGTTAATAGCAAAAGAAATGTTAGGGCGAGTGAAAGAGATATATTGAAGAGAGCCAACAACTTGACGATATTGAGTATCATCACATGGAATGGATCCGTCAAGAAGTTGAAGAGTGGTAGAGCTAGATAAGGGAGAAGAAACAGATTTAACATCATTCGTATTTGTGCGAGATAAGAGCTTGAGAATGTATTGTTGTTGATTGAGAAAATAGAAGGAAGAGGATCGAATGACTTCAATTCCGAGAAAATAGTGAATAAGTTCTAAATCTTTTGAGAGAAGCGAGAGGAGAGAGCTTGAATGAATTTGGCTACTGTATGCGGTGAGTTTCCGATTACAAGTAGGTCATCAACATAAACTAGAAAGCAGAGGGTGATGTTACATTGATGAAACAAAAAGAGAGATGTGTCGCTGCAAGAAGTAGTGAAGTCATAATCGATGAGAAATAATTTAAGCTCAGTGTACCAAGCTCGTGGAGCTTTCTTAAGTCCATAAATAGCTTTCCTAAGTTTGCAGACGTGAGTGGGAGTTGTGGAGTCAACAAATATCGGAGGTTGGCTCATGTAAACTTCCTCCTGGAGTGTGTCGTGGAGAAAGGCATTGTTGACATCAAGTTGGTGAATATCTTGAAAATCAATGTCAGGTCTTTGATGGAATCCTTTTGCTACAAGCCTGGCTTTATAAATGATCCTTGAAAGGGAACAAGATCTTTGATGGAAATTTGCTACAAGGGCTTTGAGCGATTAGATCCATCAGATTGCGTGCGACAAAAAACCCACTTGCTTGGTTTGGCATGAGAAGGTAAGGGAACAAGATCCCATGTACAATTTGAAGGAGGGATACTTGAGGTCACCATATGAAGTTGTTTGAAGATGTTTTTTTTAATTTTGATGATTTTATTTTGATCACCAAAACAATGTTTTTGGTGGTTGTCCAAAGACTCCTAAATGATTTAAAATGGTTTTAATATTTTGAGGATTTCCCTAGAGAGCTTTTTTGAGAAAAAAAAAAATGGACAACACTTTTAATGATTGAACATCAATGGATTTTTACATTAGAGGGTGAGCTTTCTAAATTGTTGATGGAGAAATGAGAGGGTCGGTTTAAAATGTTTTTACTAAATTTTTATTTCTTGAGTTTTAGGGACAAAAATTGGACAATAAATGAGGGACGCGTGGAGACACCGTCCGATGAAGAAAGAATAGGAGGGAGAGGAAAAGATGTTTTTAGAAATGGGGTAGAATGGTCAACAATCGAGGAAGATTGATATGGAAAATTTGTTTCAATGAATTTAACGTGATCAAGACATGTAAAACTTTTTAGTTTCATTTTTGAAACAAAACTTAACATGATGGATTATTATTGAAATAGGGGGACCGGTTGAGACTTAGGTTCAAATCGATTTGGCGTATTCGGTCGTAAAGCCGAAAGGAAAACATAAACATCCAAAGAGACGAAATGAGACATAATTTGGGTGTTTGTTAAATAAAATTGAGAATGGAGATTTGAACATTTCCTTAAATTGTGGGATTGATTTTATGACTATGGATTCAACCATTTTAATTGTATTTTTTTGTAATTTTCAATAGTGTGCCTATCGGATCAATGGGCTATAAATGAGAAAGTTTTGGAGCAACCAATACATCAATTGAGATCAACATGGCATCACTTCAAGCAAACACTATTGTGTCTTTCATTGTTATTATTCTTGTGATTTGATGTTGAATCACTTTCACATCTTTGAGGAAAATTGCATTCTTGATTACATTGCACTCCCCCATCGTAGTAAAGAGTTGTTATTTTATTATTAAGTTGTAATTTTGACTTTTGGTTAAATTTCAAAAATGAGATAGTATCCGATTTTCTTGTGAAAAAGCAAATAAAATGAGTAAAATGATCAATAAAAATTATATAATCGAAATCCATTAGGTGTTGAAGAATTTGGTATTCCCCAAGGTTGAAGATAAATAATCTCCAATAATTGAAGGAAGATACACTAGAGACATTAAAAGGAAGTTTATAATCTTGCTAGATAAACAAGTGGTGTTGAAAAAGTGTGAAGCTCTTCAAGGTGTTGTAAGTTGAATTTGTATTAATTTTGGTAATTAATAAGATTCTTTTTCTCTTGGAAATCCATCCCGGAATGTCTTAGGGGTGTCAAAAGAGGAAAAAATAGTTGGGTTGAACCTCTTTAAATCGACTGGAGGTGGTGTTTGATAAATGATT
Source organism: Rehmannia glutinosa (assembly GCA_016081115.2). Lineage (NCBI taxonomy): Eukaryota > Viridiplantae > Streptophyta > Magnoliopsida > Lamiales > Orobanchaceae > Rehmannia > Rehmannia glutinosa. The sequence continues at coordinate 9,105 of JABTTQ020002093.1, forward strand.
TTATTATGATTTTGATGATTTTGTTTTATAAAAAACAATATTGAAAAGATGGAGATAATCTATTCAAATACTCCTAAATGATTTAAAATGGTTTTAATATTTTTTGAGATTTCCTCAAGTTTATTTTCGATATAAAATTGACAAACATTTAAGTTTTTGAAGTCAGAGGTTTTACATTGGAGGAAGGGATGGGATCTTAAGGTCACCATTATCTAAAAGTTGTTTGGGTTTGAAGATGTTATTTTTTTAGAACACGTGACCATTTCGGATGTGAGGAAATATGTGGTGGTGGTGGTGGTGGTGGTGGAGATGGTTTAAAAGTGTTTTAGGTGAGGAATTTGAGGATGGTTTAGCTCTTAGCGAGAAAAATCGGACAACATTTCATTTTGGGAGCGAAGCTCAACTGATGAATATTGTGTGGCAGTTGTAACATTAGAGGGTGAGCTAATATCAGAGATTGTTGATGGAGAAATGAGAGGGTCAGCTGTGACTGGTCTATTTATATCTGCGGGTAGGGCAGTGATGGCAGTAGATGAGGGACGCGTGGAGACACCGTCCGATGAAGAAAGAATAGGAGGGAGAGGAAAAGAAGTTCTAGAAGATGGGGTAGAATGGTCAACAATCGAGGAAGATTGATATGAAAAATTTGTTTCAATGAATTTAACGTATCAAGACATGTAAAACTTTTTAGTTTCAATTTCTTGACAAACGTAAGCATGATGGATTATCATATTCGACAAAATCTTCTATAGACTTAGGTTCAAATTGGATTTGGCAAAATGAGAGAAAGCAAGAAAACATAAACATCCAAAGAGACGAAATGAGTCATAATTTGGGTGTTTGTTAAATAACATTGAGAATGGAGATTTGAATCCAAGGTTAGGTGCAGGGAGATGATTTATTAGATGGACAACCATTTTGAATATGAATGTCCAATAGTGTGACGGAAGATGGGCTTGGTGGAGTAGAGTGAGGCCAGTTCGACAATGTGTCGATGGCATCGTTCGACTAGTCTATTGTGTCCCGGGGTATAGGGTGGTGTGATTTGATGTTGAATGCCAGAGGAGGCTAGAAAATTGCATAATGCAATGTACTCGCCTCCCCCATCAGAGTAAAGAGTTGTTGTTTTATTATTAAATTGGATTTCTACTTGTGACTTAAATTGTTGAAAAATGAGCATAGTATCCGATTTTAGGCGAAGTGGAAAAAGCCAAATAAAATGAGTAAAATGATCAATAAAAATTATATAATAGCGAAATCCATTAATAGAAGAGACCGGACTAGGTCCCCAAACATCCGAATAAATAATCTCCAATAATCTGGAGGTAGATACACTAGAGACATTAAAGGAAGTTTATAACTCTTGCTAGATAAACAAGAAGTACAATAAAAACCAGAAGACAATTGCGATGAAGACTGAATAAACCCAGAATTAATAAGATAACGTAAAATCTTGGAGGAAGGATGTCTTAGTCGTCCGTGCCACAAAGAGGAAAAAATAGTTGTCTTGTGAACATGTGGGTGCGACCTGGAGGTGGTAGGCCAGATATATAAGTCGTCATGGTTCGGTCCGCGAAGGCGTATATTTTGAGTATCCAGATCCATAACAAGAAAATGGTCAGGAAAAAATTCGATAGAAGTATTATTTTGACGACAGAATTTAGAAACCAAAATAATATTTTGAGTGATGTGGAGGAACATATAAAATATCAGTTAATTTGAAATTTGGAGAGAAACGACAGGAGCCTGTATGAGAAATTTTAAGAGTAGAGCCATTACCTAGATAGACATCGTCCAGACCATTGTAATGTTCAGAAAGACTCAAGTCTGACAACTGAGATGTAGCATGATGAGATGCTCTAGTATCAACAATCCATTGGCCCAGATAGGAAGGGGCAGTGGTGTGAACTTGCGGTCGATTATGGCGAAGATGAGGAAACAACTTCAAGCAAGTATGAACCTTGTGTCCACGGATGTTGCAATATTGACAGATAACTGAACCATCATCAGAGGAGCGACAAGAATTCCTAAAAGGTGCGGAATTGGTATAGTGTGGCGGACTAAAAGTAGTAGGGGCGGTGTGCTGAAAGCCGCCAGAACCGAGCTGCAAATTCTGAGAAACGGTAGCACTAGTTGGGGTAGGAAGGAGGACGGGACTGTTGTTATAAGGCGGCTGGGATTGATGGCCTTTTTTGTTGTTGGACTTTCGAGTGGATGAATTCGAAGATGTATTTGTATAGTTGATTTGAGGGGTGGCTTGGATAACTACCGTGGCCACATCTTTAAGATATGTCTCATGATCGACAAGTTTGTCGAATAGTTCTTCGAAAGTGACCGTGGAATCACGCGTGCACAGATTCATGGTAACATCTTTGTAGGCGGTTCCTAATCCCCGAGTGTAGTAGATTAGGAGATCGGCATCTGAGAAAGGAGACCCTAGCGAAGCCAGTTCATCGACTATATTCTTGATTTAGTAAGAAATCTGAGATTGGTTGTAAACCTCGATTGAGACGAGACAGCTTATCCTTCAAGTGTATAATGTACAATTGGGATCGTTAAGCGAAGATGCGATCGAATCTTGTCCAGGCTTCTTGTGAAGAGGTGGCTGAAGAAATTAGTGGAATGTAAGATTCCGAGAGAGAGGCAACGAGAGAATGAAGAATTAGTTGATCCTGACGCCTCCATTGAGTGTAGGCCGGATTCAATATCTTTTTATCACCATCATCGAGAAATTCCACCGGAGCACAATGAGAACCATCCAAGGAACCTATCAAATCGAGACCATAAAATAAAGATGTAAATTGGAGTTTCCAAGAGAAATAATTTGTGGAGTTTAGACGCAGGGGTAAGTGAGTGGAAGCATTAATTTGTATAAGTGTGGGATGAGCAGATTCAAGAGTAGTGGAGGCATTTGATTTGGTAGTGGAAGTTTCGTTGGAGCTGTCGATAAGAGACATATTGAGAAAAGACAAAAAGGAGATGGCAGTGGTTGTTGAATAAGGATCGAAAAAAGCGAGGTATCTCGTAAAAGAATTTTCCTGCTGATATCATATAGGAATTGAATGAATTGTGATATTCCTTTCATTGATTATCATCCACTAATTTATAGTACAATGATTACAAGCTAAATGGAAAGAATCATATCCTATACAAAAATACATCTCAGTAATATGGAAACTACAAGTAAATAATATTGAAAAGAAATGATCTGATGATCATGACTTGATTCTCATGATTGAGTTTTCATTTTCCTTTTGTCAATGTATCACAAGTACAACTGTATCAGTGAGAATATCCTTAACACATATGTGGTTGTGCATTCGTAGATCTTTTAAGCTATCAATTGTAGAAGGTGGTGAAAAATAAGAAAAATGATTGAGGTATTTATAGTTCATAGGAACATAGGTTTACAAATGAGTAAGCGCCTACATATTATTTTGAGGCAGTTCTTTTTTTAGCCTTTTAGGCCAATTAAAAATGTTTTTTAGCCATCTTTTTCAAACACATATTTTTAGCCATTTTGGGGTGTGAAATTCCAAACTTGCCCTTTAGTAGTTCAAAAGACCTTTTCAAGTCTAACATTACCAACCACACCAAAAACTCGAAAAAGCCACAGTGACTCGAGTACTGTAGCTCGAGTTAATGTAGCACTAACTCAAACACTGTATCACTAACTCGAACACTGTAGCAGTGTAACTCGAACACTGTAGCACTAACTCGAACACCGTAGCAGTGTAACTCGAACACTGTAGCAGTGTAACTCGAACACTGTAGCACTAACTCGAACATTGTAGCAATTATTTTGTTTTTCTCCAAAAAATTTGAATTTAAATAATTTTTTCGTTTTAAATTCGTTTTGCATGTATAATATATCAAATTAATCATCTTTTCGATATCTATAATTCAACACCCATATTACATATTTAAAAACGAAAAATACAGATTCGATTTTAAAAAACAAAACTTGGAAGAAAGAGTAAGAAAATACATAGAGATAAGTGAAAAGAGAAGTATATGATCATTCATATGCTTAAAGGGTATGAATGTCATTTCACACCCCAAAATGACTAAAAAAGATGTGTTTGAAAAAATTAGCTATTTTTAATCTTTGCAATTTGAAAATGGCTATTTTATACCATTTCTTCTATTATTTTATATAATTATAATGAAACTCAACAATACTCTCTGGCTAGTGGCTAGAATCTTCAAGTACTATACAACTTAAGGGCAAAGCATAATTCACTCTTATTAAATGACCATTATTTCAAAGCTTGAACCTACGTTTTTTACCAAGTAGCAACAAAAGTTGGTTTCCCTATTTTACTTTATATCTCAAATATCCATTGCCCTTAAATTTTTTTTTGGACTAAGTGACCTGGATATTTACAATTTTTCCCCAAATATTGTATGATTACAAAATGCATAAGCTCGATCAACGATACATCTTTTTTATATGAAAGAATGAAGGATGTGTATTGGTTTCAACATGAACACTATTATTGTTTAATTTTGATCATATGGACATGATGAAACCACCCAAGTATAATTGGATTTGTTCAGCAAAATCATTTATAGTGCTTGAATATTTGCACCATAAACCTTAATGCAGATTGATGTCATTACGCTTAAATGTACACAAAAACACACACATGTGTGTGTTTATAATATGCATTGTTTTCAACATGATAATGTTTGTTTATTGCCCTATGGAGATGGAAGATGATCAGTCCAAACAACTGAACCATGTTAGAATATTTTAGGCAAACCCTTAATTAACCAACCCAAAATCAGTTGCCTATGTAGTAATAATATAGTGTATAAGTACAATATCACGTCCATATATCTTTGTCTACTACTCAAGGTTGGTGTCCCACTTTTTGAATTTGGAGTACCAAATCCTATTAATTAGCAACTTTTGATTTGCTGCATGCTTAATTTTTTTTTAATGTTGCGTTATAGTTTCCCAATTAACTGTGAATATCAGCTTATTTAAAGTTCAAGAGGGACCCTAAATGTGATACTTAATATTTTACATGTACCATGAATATGAATTTAGGATCCTCAGAAATCTTTGAGTCCTAGGTTTTCCTTTTATTCTTTTAATTATTTATTGCAAAATTTGTTAGCTCCTATAAAGTATAAATATCTCCTAAATCCTAGGTTCTGGATGGACCGAAAGCAATGATTTTAAACCCCAACCAGACATTGAACCAGATTAATAACTAGATCATTGGGTCGCTGGTTAAACCGGTTAAACCATTCTTATAACATTGATTGACCTACACACACATATAAAATATAAACACGAGTACAATATATTAAAAAAACTAACAAATATAAACTAAAATAATAACTATATTAATAGATTATAATATCCAAATATATATGTAAGTCTCAATATAAGAAGTTAGATGTCAATTTAATAAACATATTTTTCTTCAATTTTGGTAATAAAATAAATAAAAGTTTATTTACCAATAGAAAAATTGAACTGGTTAATGGGATCACTGATTTCCCGATTTTTTCCCTGGTTTGATAGGGTAGCAATATTTTTTAGCCACTCGGTTTATACAACTGCACCGAGTATGTGACTGGTTTCTAATTAAACAGGTCGAACCGGCCGGTCTGATCTGGATTTCACATCATTGTCGTGAAGGTTGAGACATTTGGAAAGTAGACGAATGAAAATTGAATTGAAGAATTTAAATTTCACAATCCATTTTAGAAAAAAAAAATATCCCATAATAATTGGTTGCTTTTATTGTAAAACATAATTAAACTGTCAAGGGACAATTAAAAAAAATACCCCTAAGGCTTAGCCTAATTACAAAAAACTCAACTTATTTTTCAAAATTAAAAAAACCCCTTTAAGGTGTTACAAATACCCCCTTAATGTTTGTATTTTACCTAATAAATACCCCCTTCTTGTAAAGCATTGGCAACAGTCAATTTCAAAATTAAAGGGAAAAAAAGGGGAAAGAAAAGAAATTTGGAGCACAAATACTAATTTTTAAACTTCAAATATACAAGCTAGGGTTAATTATAATAAGTACGTATAAAACAATTTATTTCAAATTTTAACTTTACCTCCTCGTTTTTTTTGTGACACTTTACCCTCTCAACTTAACATTTTTGTAAATTTTACCTAAAGTATTCACGGGGATTAGGGATGACAATATCGACTAGCTGGGTGAAAAACATCATAAGAACCCTGTGATGAGCGGGGCACATTGAATGTCAAAAAGTAAATGATGCCTAGTATTTTTTTTTAAAATATATTTTAATATATATTTTGCATATAAAATATATATTATAATATAATTTTTATGCATTCCTATAGTATATCTAATATTTATAAATTAATAATAATAAATTTTGTAAATAAAATTTTATAAATATATATTTTTTCATTTTTTTAAATTTAATTTAATTTAAAAGGGAAAAAAAGGAAAGAAAAGAAATTGGAGCACAAATTAATTTTTAAACTTCAAATATACAAGCTAGGTTTAGGCATAATAAGTGCAGGTCTGGCCGATCCACCCCATTTCCATCCCTACAGGGGATATGGTGTGAAAAAAATACTAAATTCAAGGTTACGGTGTTAAAAAACAATTTAGGAGGCAAACTGCAAAAATTCGCATACTTCAGGAGCCAAAATATAAATTACCCTACAAGGTAACACCAACTCCTTTGAACACTATATACAATTTTGAACTGCTTTTTCTTTTTCCCTTTTAAATAATAGTGCCAAATTGGTCACTTATGTTTTGTGAAAATGAAAAATAGCCATGTTATTCAAAAACATGTTATTTAGTCATTTTGACTAAAAATTGATAGTCATATCCTTCGTGTATTCTCTTGTAAGGTATTTTCCATTTTTAAAAAATTGATACGGTACATAGCTTGGTCCCGAGTTATGTGTCACAGTACGAGTTATGTAACTAGTACCGAGTTATGAATCGGTCCCCATAAATGAAAAAAGGGTAAAGTGGACATTTGAACTCAAAAAAAGATAAAAATATTTTTGAAAAACATGGCTAAAAAATTTTTTTGTTATAGAGAAAATGTAAAAAATCCGACGGACTATTTTAAACATCCCCTCCTGTTTTGACCAAGACGTACAGGACTTTTTGAAAATACAGTTAAATGTACTTTTCTAACTGTATTGACATTGGTGAGGTTGGTGGTTTACGCAAATTTTGGTTTAGATATTAAAATTTGGTAGAATTGGTTTAGTTCACCCACTAAACTTTCAATCTTGTGCCCCCCTTGAACTCCATAATCCCATCCATCAAACCAAATAACTAGCTCTTACAGTTTGTACCTAAAAACATGGGAGCAAGTCTCTTGGAGAGACGTCTCATGGATCTAAATCAAGTTATGTAACGAACTCTCCTAAGTTCTTTCCGTCTTGAGAAATGAAATGAAAATAAATTTAGAAATAATAATAAACCATGAAGAAACAAAAATAAACCCTAAAAACATGCTAAAAAATATTTTGAAGAATAAACCCGAAAAAATAAAAATAAACCCAAAAATAAAAAATAAACCCTAAAAAAACTAAAAATCCTAAAAAAAAAAACTAAAAATCCTAAAAATCCAAATTAATTAAAAATAAACCCAAGAAACAAAATAAACCCTAAAAAAACAAATATAAATCTTAAGAAAAATAAACTTTCAAAAAAAAACCCTTTAAAACTTTGTCCCATCCATCCGTCCGGTTATTTAGATCTGAGACAGTTTGTAGTTTTTGCTAAAAACATGGTTATTTAGCTCACGAATCACAATACTAATAACCAACTCAAGAGGATGTAACCCTGTTTATTTTCATCTTTATGCACTTTAAATTTCTAGTTAAACCGGTTAAATTAATAAGTGTACTTAATTTGTATAAGTTGTTAATATTACAAAAATTATCCTGAAGTTTAGATTAATTACGAAAATCTAGTTATCTTTAAAATTACAAAAAAAAAAAAAAAAAAAAAAGAACATGAGGTATTACAAGTACTCCTTGAGGTTTATTTGTTTAATTTAAAAATTAAACCTTCATGAATAGGGTGCAATTTGCAGAATTTAAACAAATGTCAATGAGGTATCTATGTAATTTTGAAAGATAATATGGTTATTTTGTAATTGAACTAAACCTCGTATATATAATTTATCCTTTATTTTTATTGGGGTTCACTTCAAAGAATTACAATGATGCCCTTCGTCAATAAAATTATGGATCTTACTATTGATGTCATAAGATGTTGAACGTTAATTTGAGGGATAATTACATAAAAACTCCTGAGGTTTAGACTAATTACAAAAAAACCAGAGATATTTGGAAATTACAAAAAACCCCTTAAGGTTTCATTCTTCTTACAACTTCCACCTTCATATAAGCAAAAAACATTTCAAAAAACTACCCTGATATTTGTAGAAATATTGTAGTTAACCCTTAAATTTAAGACAAAATCAAACCTGAGGGGGCTTTTTGTAATTTTGAAACATCTCTGGATTTTTTTGTAATTAGCCCAAACTTGGGGGTGTTTTTGTAATTATCCCTTAATTTGATGAAGAAATACAAAAGCATGCAGCTCATTGGGAATTTGGGGTCGGATGGGGGAAGTGGCTAATAGATGCTACCCACTTGGGTAGCTACCCAAGTGGATTTTATACCGTTAGATCAATACATATACACACATCCACATGGGTGTGTGTTAATCCAATGGTATAGAACCAACTTGGGTAGCTACCCAAGTGGGTAGCATCGACTAATCCGAGTGTAGATGTATTTTGAGATGATTTTAATTAACGGTAAATCTTAATGGCCAGAATCTAGCTGGCTAGAAATTGGGTGAATTTGTATTAATTATGTTTTAATAGTAATCTACATAATAAAATGACCAAGTTGCCCTTAATTATTTTGGCTCCAAAAAACCTCCTTTCCATCTACTACCAAATTTCTATAACTCCTTAATCATTTTGACTCCCATGTTTTGAGTCAGCTAACATACAACTTATTAACTAAGTCATCTAGTTCCAAAGTCAATCTTAATTCTTAACAATAATCATAATTACAGTAAATCATGACATTTTATATTCTAAAATAATTCTTAAGACAACTACTAGTACTAAATAACAACTGTTATTTAAAAGCAATAAAATAATTAAAATGTGCTCAAGAAAAATCATTCTTTCATATATTTACATGGAGTACCCGGGAATGTTGGTACATAAATGTGTTGAAAATCTATATATTCATTACATATATATAAAAATATAAATTCATGAATATAATAATGACCAGAAAGGAACAAAATTAACATATCAATCATATGTTTGGTATGCAAAGGAATATGAAAGGAAATAAATTATCATTTTTTAACTTACTTTTAATATAATTATCGATAATAAGAAATGAATGGTAGTAATGGAACAAAATAGTTAATTTGAAAACAAAATTTCAATTCAATAGATGTTTTCTAAATAAAACTATATTTAATACATCGTAAAATATAAAAAATGAGTAAATGATTATTGGAGCAACTCTTGGATTCTAAGTTTTAGTTTTTGATAGAATCATAATACAATTTATCAAAATATTTCACATGATTTTTATTTATTATGTAAGTATTATGTTATATAAATTTGTGTGTATACACTAGAACAACACATGTGTATTAAACGGGATCTGTCAAAAAGACAATTTTAATATCGCAAATTTAACGTAATGAAGAGGTAGTCTAATTTGTTAAGAGTGTCATACAAAGGTCTTAACGTAATGAAAAGGTAGTCTATTGTTAACGGTCTAAAGGTCAGACGAATTCTGCCTAACGAATCTAACCGACACTTGAACCCAACAACCAAGCCCCAGCAGCCCAATGACCCAACGAAATGTCTAATACTTTTTGGGGGACATACTAAAACTTTTCAGTGGGACTATTAATACTTTTACATCTAAAATTATTCTAAGAATTTAAAAATTACTAATTAAAATATAAGACTATTTAAATAAATAAAGAATTAAATTATAAAATATTAAATTATTTCGTACATCAAACTTTCGAAATTTCTAAAAAGCTATTTTCTGTAAATCTATTTTTTTACCTTAGCATGATTTGGGTAAATTGACTAAATTCTAACGATTAGGGTAAAAAATATGCATTTTTTATATTTATTAATCTAAATAAATAAAATTTATTATTTTGAGTAAATTGAATTTTCATGATTTTCAAAGATTTACAGTTGGTAAGATTTTTAGACAAAATGTGAATCTGAATTTAATGGTTACTATTTAATTTATTTTTTCACATAATTATTATTTATTTTATTTAATTTTTTACGAAAATCATAATTCTTGATGGATAAGTATAAACAAAAATCTGGTAATTACCAAACATGAAAAATTCAAACAATATAATATATTACACGGTTTGAATAATACAATACAAATATGTAGAACAAAATTAAAATTTTAAAACCGACTTAAAAATATAAATAAATATAATATATAACACAAAATTAAAATATATTAAAATTCAAATATTGATAAAAGGAGATTTATATACATACAAATTTGATTATATAGTTATTTTAGAAATAAAATACAAATATATGTAATTGTGTAGAAATAAATGTTGTATATACTTTTTGGTTTGGATAGGATATAAGTAAATATTGATTACATAAAAACATATATGTGTTTATTCTATTATTTAGACTATATTTATTAGTTATCCATTTGTTTTTTTTTTTAGTTATTTTTTTCCAAATAATCATGATTTAAGTAGAATAGTATGTATTGATAAATCAAAAAACAATCTGATTTTATTTATTAGAGTACATGTATAGTAATTTATAGGTATAAATATCAACTGCCTCCATTGATCTAATTTAATTTAATTGTGAAAAATTATTGAGTGAACAAATAATTTTTAAAGCTTTAGAACTTCGGGCCAAGCAACTTCCCAGGGGGGCACCCATCCCACAATTGCTCCGAGCCAAGCACGCTTAACTTCGGACTTTTTATGAGATGAGCACCAGAGAAGAAGATGCATCTTGTTGGCATGAACAGTACCTATCAAATCTTTTAAGCTCTCCTCAACTGTATAGTCCTATACCTACATAGTCTCAGATTCTCCTCTTCTTCAGGTGTGGGATCGGTTCACTCATGTCCCCCTCCACCTAGAAGCATGCCAGGAGCCGCTCCTTGTCCATGCCTTCTTGCACCGGCGATCACTCTCCGCCCTCATCGGCCGGGCGTCACATGCCCACCAGCTTCCGATTGGTTTGTCCCCGAACCACACCTTACTAGGAGAGGTCCCGCTCTGATACCATCTGTAACGACCCGCCTTCTAGATCGACGACTGTCCCCACAAACCAACACGAGTCTTTCCAGTGCGCTTTGTCTTTACTCACGCGCACCCTGAGAGCAGCTTCCCAGGGGGTCACCCATCCCACAATTGCTCCGGACCAAGCACGCTTAACTTTGGAGTTTTTATGAGATGAGCACCATAAAAGAAGATGCATCTTGTTGGTATGAGTAGTACCTATCAAATTTTTTAAGCTCTCCTCAACTGTATAGTCACATACCTACATAGTCTCGGAATCTCCTCTTCTTCGGGTGTGAGATCGGTTCATTCATGTTCCCTTCTGCCTAGAAGCCTGCTAGGATCCGCTCCTTGTCCGTGCCTTCTTGCACCGGCGATCACTTCCCACCCTCTTCGGCTCCGGGCGTCACATGGTGGGTCCGAGTCTTGAGATACCAGGGTCAACCCTGAGGGGGGGCAAGGTGGGGGACGGCCAAAGGCCCCCCAATTTTTGGGAACCCCATATTTACATACAAGTATATATACTTACATATAAGTATATATCTAATGTATATTTGTAAATTTTATAAAATGTTAATGTTATGAGAATTGGCAATTTTGTGTTTATCTGCACAGTGTAAAATCCAGTGTTGTAACACTGCCTTGCAACACCTTCTCGCGCAGTTTAAGGGTGATATCTTGCATTTTTTCGTGATTATTTAAAGGCATATAATCTATCTCGAGGAGTTTGCTGATTATTTGGGATTCTTTATCTAGAATTATTCAGCCCACTTAATTGCCTTTTAAACTCTTTCCTTGTGTCTTTGTTCTTACCCATAAGGAAAGATTTTGTATTATGTTGTTTTCCTTGTATAGCATTTGTGATTACGCTGGAATTATGTTGTCCTTGATTCTAGCCATGAGAGGATCGATTCTGCCTTGTGAGGATCGTTTTCATTTCTCTATAAAAAGGAAATTCAGCTTTTGAAGAAGATATCCAAGAGAAATTATCATTTGAGCTTATTGTTCTTCTTCAAGAAATATTTGTGTTACTTTTCTAGTCTTCGGGAGAAGACGGTGAAGATCTATGGTGTGGATCGACTCAACCATTCAAGGAATTTGAAGTTGGAGGGATTCCAACAAGGTTGAGGTTTTGGAAGTTTCGATCAAGAATATTATTTTAATACGAGTGTTGGTGTAGAAGATAAAGTTTATGTCTTTATGCTTTTCGTAAAACCAGTCGTATTTATAATAAATGTTGTTTTCTAATATTGGATTGTTTCTTCTCTAGGCGTGGCCTCGTGCATTAAGATTAAGGAATCTAAGCACTTAAAAAATCACTGTGTTATTTTATTCCGTTGTGTTCTTGTGTCCAGTGTTACAACATTATCTTATAACACCGTAAGAATCTGATCTAATTAATATTTTAGGGCATCAGATTCTATCAATTGGCGTCAAGAGCCATCCACTAATCCTTATTAGTGTGATCCTATTTTTCTTTGTATATCTGTTGCTAACATGGACAGATATCGTGAGGGAAGCTCTATCTCCTGACCACCTCTTCTCATTGGCACCAATTTCTCCTACTGGAAAGCTAAAATGAGGGCATTCATCAAATCTGTAGATGAATGTGCGTGGAAATCCATCCTAATTGGTTGGACACCTCCTACTAAAACTGTTGATGGAAAAAGTGTTCCAAAGAATGAAACTCAATGGACAACTGCTGAGGATCAACTAGCTAATTCAAATTCAAAGGCTCTCAACGCAATCTTCAGTGTAGTTGATGAGAATCAGTTCAAACTGATATCCACGTGTGGGACCTCTAAAGAAGCTTGGGATATTCTGCAAGTTGCCTACGAAGGAACTGAGGCTGTAAGAATGTCTAAACTTCAAATGCTTACTACTAAATTTGAGAATCTTCGTATGAGTGAAAATGAAACCATAAGTGATTTTAACTCTAAACTCTATGATATCTCAAACGAATCTTTTGCCTTGGGAAAGAAATACTCCAATTTCAAACTTGTTAAAAAGGTTTTAAGGTCTCTCCCTGAAAGATTTGCTTACAAGGCAACTGCCATTGAAGAATCAAAAGTTCTTTCAGAAATGAAACTTGATGAATTAATTGGGTCTCTTCAAACCTTTGAAATGAATCTTGAAGAAACAAAGAAAGAAAAACTGAAAGAAGCTAGTTATAAAAATGAAAAAAATAGGGAAATTGTTTTTCAGTCTGAAACTTCTGATGAATTTATGAGTGATGCAGGAAAAGAAATTCAGGAATCTTTTGCACTGCTCACCAAGAATTTCAACAAGATCTTCAAACAGGGAAACAAAGGAGGAAACTTTCCCAAGCCTGGAAAAAATTCTGGAACTCAAAGAAAGCAGTTTGATGGTGGTAAAGGTATTAAGTGTAGAGAATGTGGAGGTTTTGGTCACATTCAAGCTGAATGTGCGAATACCTTAAAGAAGAATGGAAAATCATTCACCACATCATGGAGTGATGATGAACCAAAAGAAGATGAAGAAAAAACAACGTGAGCAATCAAGTTGCCTTCTCTGTGATAAAAGAAGAGGTTGGTTGTAATCAAACGCACCCTAGTGTTGGGACACCGAGCAGGTATAACACTAGTTCTTCCTTTATTGAAACATGTCTGAATATTGTACTCCCTGGAGAAAAGAACAATTCTGACATTGAAGGTTCAGATGATGACTCTGATCTAGATGAAGAGTCAAGAAATGAGGAGCTAAGGAGAATTTATCAAAAGATGCTTGATAAATGCGAATTTGTCAGTAAGACAAATGCAACTCTGGAAAAGAAAGTTGTATCTCTTACTGCTGAAAAAGAGATGCTCAAGGGAGAAATGATTAAACTGGAGAAACTTGCTAATGATAGGAGAGAAGAACTCATTAAAGCAAAGGAAGAACTCAGTAACGTGACCAACACTGTCAAGAAACTGAACTCTGGAAAAGGGAGATTAGATGAAATTCTATCTCAAGGAAAATCTCAACAAGGAAGGGCATGTATTGGATTTAATACTAATTTTAACAAAAATACTGTGAATAAAAAGAAAAATTCTAATATTGTTTTTGTTAAAGAAGGGACATCCTATGGTCAAACTAGAAAAAGAAACAATGGCTTTGTTCCTATATGTCATTATTGCAATCTCAAGTGCCACATAAGACTAAGTGTTTTCGTCTTCAAAAACACATTAGGCAAAAGGCGGTGCAATCTCAAGTGTATCAACATCAACAAAGAAGCAATCCTCGTTTTAAAATAAATTTATCAAATCAACCCAACAAAATCTGGGTTAGAAAGGATGAATTCTCTTGCTATGTTGTGCACACTTCTTTGAAAGCCAATGTTACTGAATCCTGGTACTTTGACAGTGGATGCTCTCGTCATATGACCGGAGAACTGGAAAAATTGACTGATTTTGAAAGACATGAAAATGGGTTGATTACTTTTGGTGATGGAGCAAAAGGTAAAGTTTTGGAAAAAGGAACATTGAATGTGTCTGGTCTTCCTTCTCTTAAAAATGTTTTGTATGTTGAGGGACTAAAAGCCAATCTTATCAGTATCAATTAGCTTTGTGATAATGATCTTCTTGTGAGATTTGATAAAAATTTGTGTGCTGTTTTTGATAAAAGTGACAAATGCATTTTGAAAGGTAACAGATCTTCTGACAATTGTTATCGATACAAGAACAAGTTCAGTGTTTTAATACTTCTTTTGTGTGCAATAAATCTTCATTAAATGACACTGAATTGTGGCACCAAAAGTTAGGACACATGAATTTTCGTGGTATGATGAACCTTATTAAAATAGGAGTTGTTTTGGGTGTTCCTAAACTGAACAAAGACCACTCCGGGGTTTGTGGTCCTTCCAATTGGGTAAACAAAAAGGGAAGCACACAAGGTGTTACAACACCTTAGATCCTCACACTGTCTGGAAATTATTCACATGGATCTCATGGGACCCATGCAGGTCGCCTAGTATAAGCGGAAAGAAGTATGTGTTTGTGTGTGTTGATGATTATTCCAGGTTTACTTGGATTGATTTTTTAAAAGAAAAATCTGACGCATTCTCTGTTTTCAAAAAACTGGTCCTTAGATTGAACAATGAAAAAGGTTTCAATATTGGGAGGATCAGAAGTGATCATGGTAGAGAATTCCAAAATATCAATTTTTCTAAATTTTGTGATAAACTTGGGATATTTCATGAGTTCTCTGCACCCATCACTCCTCAGCAAAATGGAGTTGCAGAAAGAAAAAATAAAACTAAATGGCACGGGTCATGATTAATTCCAAGAAAATCTCACCCAGATTATGGGCTGAGGCTGTGAGTACTGCGTGCTATATTATCAATAGGGTTCATTTACGTCCTGGTACTAATATGACTCCCTACGAGATTTAGAAAGGTAAGAAACCTAATCTGAGTTACTTCCATATGTTTGGATGTGTTTGTTACATTCTTAATGATGACAACATCTTGGTAAGTTTGATTCTAAGAGTGATGTGGGAATTTTTTAAGGATATTTACGTTAATAGCGGGGCCTATAGGGTTTACAACATGAGAACTCGTACTATCATCGAATCTATAAATGTTGTTGTAGATGATTCTAAAGATTTTGCAGATATATCCAAAGAAAGCAATGAAGAAGTTGCAGAAGAAGTTGATGTTGGGGAGACTGATGTTACAACATCTGAGTCCACACCAGAGACAAATAATGCAACAAACTCGATCCTGCACTGCAGAGAGAGATCAAGGCACCCTCGAGTATGATAATGGAGAACCGAGTTTGATATCTTTGATCAAACCAGAAAAGAACCACCAAGCAGGATAAGAAAGAACCATCCAGTGGATTAAGTGATTGGGGAAGTGTCTGAAGGCATTAATACAAGAGGTGAAGAGAAAGTTAATTACAGAGAAATGGTAAAATTTGTCTGTTTTACTTCTCTCATTGAACCCAAAAATGTTAAAGAGGCTCTTCTTGATGAATATTTGGTAAATGATATGCAGTCTGAACTGGAACAATTTGAAAGAAACAATGTGTGGAATCTTGTCCCTAGGCCTGAAAGTTCTAATGTTATTGGAACCAAGTGGATTTTCAAAAACAAAACTGATGAACTTGGTAACATAACTAGAAACAAGGCTAGGCTAGTGGCTCAAGGCTACACACAGGTAGAAGGGTTGGACTTCGATGAAACCTTTGCACCTGTAGCTAGACTTGAGTCCATAAGACTCCTTCTTGCTTTTGCATGTGTGCTTAAAATCAAATTGTTTCAGATGGATGTCAAAAGTGCCTTCCTAAGTGGCTTTCTGAATGAGGAAGTGTTTGTTGAACAACCCAAGGGTTTTGAAAATCCTCACTTTCCCAACCATGTTTTCAAATTAAAAAAGGATTTGTATGGGTTGAAACAAGTTCCTCGAGCTTGGTATGATAGGTTAACCACGTTTTTGTGTGATAAGGGCTATAAAAGAGGAAGTGTTGATAAAACCTTGTTCATCCAAAAATTTAAGAATGGTATCACCATTGCTCAATTTTATGTTGATGACATAGTGTTTGGATCAACCTCTAAACAAAAACTTGATGAATTTATTGAATACATGTCCTCTGAATTCGAAATGAGCATGGTTGGTGAGTTGAACTATTTTCTTGGTCTTCAAGTTAAACAGTTTGACAAAGGGATTTTTATTACTCAGAACAAGTATGCCAAAAACCTTGTTAAAAGGTTTGGGTTGGACAATAAAAAGCACATGAAAACACCCATGGGGACTAATGATAAATTGTCCAAAGATGAGAATGGTACTCCTATTGATCCTACCCTCTACAGAAGCATGATAGGAAGCCTTCTGTATCTCACTGCTAGCAGACCTGATATTAGCTACAGTGTCTGTGTGTGTGTTAGATACCAGTCCAGTCCTAAGGAGTCTCACCTAAAAGTTGTTAAGAGAATCATTCGTTATATTAATGGAACTACAGAACTTGGTATCTTGTATTCCTCTGACACTAACACTAATTTGGCTGGTTTTAGTGATGCTGATTGGGCAGGTGATGTTGATGAGAGGAAAAGCACTACGGGAGGGTGTTTCTACCTTGGGAACAATCTTGTGTGTTTCTTTGTCCACAGCTGAGTCTGAGTATATTGCTCTGGGAAGTTGTTGCTCCCAAATGTTGTGGATGAGACAAATGTTGGCTGACTATGGGGTTGAAGAAAAAATCCTTACTGCGTATTGTGATAATTCTAGTGCCATAAACATTTCTAAAAACCCGGTGCAACACTCCAGAACAAAACACATCTATATTCGACACCATTTTATTAGAGACTTGGTTGAGAGTAAAATTGTTACCATTAATTTTGTCACCACTGAGAATCAAATTGCTGATATTTTTACCAAAGCCCTAGACATTCAAAGGTTTAATTACCTAAAATAGTCGTTGGGTGTCTGCTCTCTCTAAGCAGTGTGGGTTTTAGTGTTGCAACACCATATGCATCATTTCTCATTCTTGATGTGTTGCAACCTCTTCTTGATCTTAATTCTTTTGCATTAGACATTTTGCATTTTTAAGATCATTGCATTGGCTTCTCTGTTTTATTGTTGTAACTCAATTGAGTTCCCATCTGATGCTTACTTTGCCTAAAAATAATTGTGGATCAATTTGCAAACAGAATGATTTTTCTCTGTGAAAGATGTATTGTTTTTGGGGCCTTTGACGGAAAAAACTGCCTATACATTGTGTGTGAAAGCTATTCGGTTGTGAACTATTCTATGTTCTTTTATATGCTTGAATCTTGTTATGATCTTCTGAAAAAGAGCTACCCATGTTTTGGAGCAAAAGCTACCGAAAAGGATTTTGATCCATTGACTTTGGGTGGTGATGTTTTTAGAAAAGGTGGTACAACACTGGGTTACAACAGCAAAGCGCTTGAGGTCTTTTTATTTTTGTCAGAAATATACTCATCATTCTAGACATTCCTCAGGATCATTTTTGGGCTTGTTAAAAATATCCTCTTTTTTGATTCGATGTGTTGTATTATTGTGGGAACGATTTTCTCCTTAAATTTGTCTTCTATAAAAGGAGTTGATCATTAGTGGTTATTCTGGATTAATTGCACCTTGTAGATTATGGGACTTTTCCAAAAATATTTGAATTTCAAAATAGCAGTTGGGAAGTTTTTATGGAAACCACCTTTTTGGCCGCCAAGTGTATCTCTCCAATTAAGGTAGTTATTTTCTTTCCCTATACATATACTCGCTCAGTGTGGATATTTACAAACATTGTCTTCTCTTACCATATCTTGCAGTTGCACCCTAACCCTCTCTCACCTTTCTTCTATATAGTGTGTATTTGTAGTTGATCTTGTGCAGATCCTTAGCATGGTGCGTACAAGAGATCAAATCCTTAAAGAACTACGAGAGGTTGCAGAGAATCGAAGAAGAAACAGGGGCAATCTTGTTCCGATCAACCACCTACCACTGGTGGTGCACTTTCCGGTGCTCAGACATCTCAAGGGCAAGCTCTAGAAGTCGATTTAAACTAGCCTCCACCCTCTGATTCGAACCCTAGGGCTCGAGGGATTGGTGAAAGTTCTCTTTCCACTGCACCAGAACAGGGTT
Source organism: Rehmannia glutinosa (assembly GCA_016081115.2). Classification (NCBI taxonomy): domain Eukaryota; kingdom Viridiplantae; phylum Streptophyta; class Magnoliopsida; order Lamiales; family Orobanchaceae; genus Rehmannia; species Rehmannia glutinosa. The sequence goes on from JABTTQ020002093.1 coordinate 28,020, forward strand.
TTGGCAACATGGGAAATGAACCATCTCGATTATCACCCCCTTCAGGGCGCATCCAACCATCTGACCAAAGCTTTTCAAAAACTTATGTTCGAAAGAAGAAAAGAGGGGAATCGCCCCAGAAAAATCCACCAAAAGAGACCCAAGTGGTGGAAGAAGAAGCACTTGTGTTTAAAGGGAGTGGCCCAGCGTCTAAAAAGGCATCGAAGAGGATTATAAGGCAAATGGTATTCACAGATTCTAAGGATGAAATTCCCAGGGATGATCCTCTTGACAACATCCCGATTCCTGATGTTGAGATGGCATCTTCTGAGAAAGACTCCTCTTCGGATGATGATAGTGATAGCACAGAGTCTGAATCGTTGAAGGACACTGAAGAACCTTCAAATCCTGCTGGCAAGGACAAAGACATCAATGTTGGAACATCTCAAGTCCACACTGACTCTGACAGCTCTGACCATGAACCATCTGATTCTGAGCTTGAAGGTCTGTATGTTACTTTTTATTCTTCCAATAATAAAAAATTGTGGGACACTGTGGTCCAAAGGGAGATTTTGTGTGAACGTCCTATTAAGATAGAGGATTATATCACTTATGGTATTTTGCCTCTACTTGAGGATATGAATTTATTTGGGTGTGTGACCAGTATTGTTTCGTATGTTGATAGAGTTATTCGAGAGTTTTATTGTAATCTCCCAGACAGATTTGCTGATGAGTACTCTGCTAAATATGGTAGTGTTTGGGTTAGAAAGAAAGTGTATTCCTTTACTTATGAGGACATAAATAGGGTTCTTGAAGAAAACGATGTTTCGAATGATGATCTTCCATCTGATATGGATGAAATTGCTAGAACCTTGAGTGGAGGTGTTGTGCAAGCCTGGCCTGCTAAGCAAGAAAAGTTCAAGACTAAAGATCTTACCAAGAAATACACTCTGCTGCATAAAATTGATGTTTGCAATTGGACCCCCATGAAACATACTTCCTCTGTCACCACAGATCAAGCTGTACTTCTCTTTTGCATTGGAACCAAGCATCCATTCAATATTTAGCAGTTCATCTATGATATAATTGGGACTCGTGCTGGTTACACCGGTATGTATGGTATACTCCCTTTCCCTTCTTTAATTTACAAGGTTCTTGTTTCTCAGGGTTTTAAAAAGAAGGACTCCGAAGATTTGGTGGCTATACCTGCTCCAATTTCTATCTCTATGAAGATCTTAAAGGGAAATAAAATCAATGACCTTGCATTGCCTGCTCCCACTGGGTGTTCTACTAGTGCTACTTCCTCATATGTTCAAACACCAGCCAATGCTGCACTGGAGGCTCGCATTAATGCTGAAATAGAAGAGGCAGAGAACCAGATTAAATTTTGGACATCTAAAAAGTTGGATGCTCAAAGATTTCTTCAGCAGATTTGTGTCACATCTACACCTTTGGCACCTATTGCTCAAAAAGGGGAAGTAGACACTGGCCTGAACAACTTTGATGATGTCGCTGCTATGGAAGAAGAGGCACAATCTCAGGGGGAGGAAGAGGAAGGTTCAGAGGGGGAGTTCGATTATGAGGATAATGAAGATACCATGTCTGACTCTAAGGGGGAGTCAAAGGATGATTAAATAAACTGTAGCATTCTCCGATTATCTTCTGTTACAATTCGAACTTGATTGTTTTGGATTTAAAACTTGGATAAACCTGCTGATATGTATGCTATTAGTTTTTGGCTGATTTTGAGTGTGTTAACCCATGCAGGATTTAATGTCTAAAGTGTTGTTTCACTTTTTGATTATTTGTTTCACATTTTGTGTTTTGACCAAAAGTTAGGGGATATTGTTAATGTTATGAGAATTGGCAATTTTGTGTTTTGACCAAAAGTGCAAAATCCGGTGTTGGGCAATATTGTTAATTTGGGTTGAGAATCTTGCAATTTTTGATTATTTAAAGGCATATAATCTATCTCGAGGAGTTTCTTGATTATTTGGAATTCTTTATCTAGAATTATTGTAACTTAATTGCCTTTTAAACTCTTTCCTTGTGTCTTTGTTCTTACTCATAAGGAAAGATTTTGTATTATTAAAGTTTTCCTTGTATAACATTTGTGATTATCTTGGAATTATGTTGTCCTTGATTTGAGAGGATTATTTGAGGATCGTTTTCATTTCTCTATAAAAAGGGAAAGCCTTTGAAGAAGATATCCAAGAGAAATTATCATTTGAGCTTATTGTTCTTCTTCAAGAAATATTTGTGTTACTTTTCTAGTCTTCGGGGGTCTTTAAAGTTCTTACCCGGTGTGGATCGACTCAAAAGGGATTTTTGTAGGCTTTCCAACAAGGTTGAGATTTTGGAAGATTCGATCAAGAATATTAGTTTGAGTGTTGGTGTAGAAGATAAAGTTTGTGTCTTTATGCTTTTAGAAAACACTTAAAAAATTTGTAATAACTGTTGTTTTCTAATATTGAATTGTTTCTTCTCTGGGCGTGGCCTCGTGCATTAAGATTGAGGAATCTAAGCACGTAAAAAATCATTGTGTTATTTTTATTCCGCGGTGTTCTTGTGTCCATTGTTACAACATTATCTTATAACACAGTAAGAATATGATCAATTAATATCTTAGGGCATCAGATTCTATCAAAAGAAAATATTGATTGGCCATAAAAATTGCTTAGATTGAGACCCATATAATATTCAATTAAAAATGATTAATTTCCGAATAATTAAAAAAAAAAGTAGAAGATCATCCAATATATTCTTCAAACTCTACAATTATCTTCCACTTTTTTTTCATCTCATACAACTAGACTGCAATAACAGATCTCTCAATAGAAAAAAGAGTTTTTCAAAACTAAAATTGATAAAGTCATAATTTGCGTTCAATTATTTCCCATATGCATTGAAAATGATATGTTAGAAAAACTTGATTTTGAAGCCCTTATTTGATTTTTTTTTTTTTTATGTTTGTCAATGATGCACTCTTTCAAGTTTCAATACTTTGAATGATGAAAAATGAAAGAATTGTATGTGTAATCAATGGTGGAGGGAGGGAGGCCAAAAAAAGTCCCCCTCTCTCCCCCCAAATTCTTTTTTTTCAAAAAAAAAATTATACTAAGAATTTTTTGTAAAAAAATATTTTAGTTAGGATTTATAAATTTTTTTTTAGGTTTTTTATTGGGCTCATCCTATTTTTGTATATCAGCCCACCCTTATATTTTTTCTGGTTACGTGATTTTTATGCCTTTTTTTTTCCTTTTTGCCATGGGCCCCGAAAGATCAGGGTTGGCCCTGGAGATACCCATCATGTCCCACCTCATTACAATTCCTACAATATATCAATTTCTTAATATCAAAATTATACAATATTTCATTATATTATATTTCGTGCATCGCATGGGTGATATACTAGTTTCATACTAAACTCGCTAACAATATCAAAATAATCTAATCTTCGCTAGCAAAATAATAAATGAGTTAGTGACGCTATAATACCACATCAATTAAGTCAATTCACCAATATCTTTATTAGATTGGTAAACTTTATTTTCATATATGGTTAGGGTTGCAATCGAATCGAACCGAACCGAACTTTTGAGTGTTTGAGTTTGGCTCATTTATTATCTAGTCGAACTCGAACCTGAATTTATCGAACATATCGATGGCTCACGAACTTTATCGAGCTTAATCGAGCCTAAAGCTTAGTAAATATTAATTATAAATTAAATTATTCTTCAATTTATTACATAAATAAAATTATATATATCTAAAACACTTAATATATTTATAAAAACTTATAATTTTGTTCAAACAAATAAATTTATTGAAATATTTTTATATTATCATAAGTAAAATTATGAAAAATTAAAATTAAAGTCAAATTATTAGTTTAATTTATACGAGTTTACTATCGAGCCTATTCACGAGCTTACTACCGAGCCTATTCACGAGCTAACAAACCGAATATCTCTAAGTTTGAGTTTGACTCGTTTATTTTAACAAGCCTTATTAAACGAACTCGAACGAGCTTTTATCGAATCGAGCTCCGAATAGCTCACGAGCAGCTTGGTTCATTTGCAGCTATATATATGGTGTATATACATAGCAGCAGCCATATATATGGTGTATATACATAGCAAAGAGACGGAAACAATATTAATCTCACAATGTTATATTAATGAAGTTTAATTATAGTGAGAGAATGGAAATTAAATTGAAAAGCACAACTTCTTTCTTGAAAAGATAATTAAGCAATTAATGTGGTCAGAGAATAAAAATTGGATTTTAAATTCAAATAATAGTGTTAAATTAACCTAGGGGCACATTAGTCATAAAAAATGTCAAATTACTAGTAAACCCTTACTTTTTCCCATGCAAAAGACAATAAAATCCTTTCTAGCCATCTCAATCATGGTGAAATTATACTCCTTGGTAGAATTTAATGCAGTGAGGATTTGAACTAGTGGAATTTTAATTTATAATAAGGACTTAAGTCAATATGTCGAGTGGCCGTTTGTTTTCATTTTCGAATTTATTTCCATCATTTTTAAAGTTCAAAATATTTTTATTAAATATTATTTTAAAATAAAATTTAAATATATTTGGATTAGTTATATTCTTTATATAAACAATGTGGATTTGAAAATAAAACACATTTGTTTTATGGTGATTTCCAATAAAAAGATTAAAATGTTAATAAGGGTGAAAATGAATTTAATTAATAACAGCATGCATGAAAAGTGTGAGTAAGTTTGAAAATATGTTTTGAAATAAAATAAGTTGTATTTCTGATAAAGGAAAAGGTGAACAAAAAAGTCTAATTTTAAATATTAATAGTAAAAGTTAGAAAGGTTCATTTTGAAAATAAAAACAAATGGGCTTGAATTATTTTTTTTAAACAATATAACCACACTCATCTTTTGAGGATTCAACATACTATAACCAAATTAACAGATGTTCAAAGATCTAACACTCGAGGATTCTAAATCCACAAGTGAAAAGGTCTTAATAATTTCGACTAATTTTATTTCTTTAAAAGTTTGAGATAATGAACTATTTCTATTCCTAACAAGGATTGCACATGCCAAGGCCTTTTAATTATTAGGTCACACATTTATGTGTTGAGTAAATTGAATTTAAGTTTTGTCGAACAATTGGATCCAAAGTACACAAAATTATTAATGATAAGTCGCCATAACAATTGAAAGTAGCTAGACTAAAATATGTTTCACTTTTTAGTCTAGAGTTTTTATTCGTTTTACCGAAAACCATGTTACAATTATTGAAAATGTAACACATTCATCAATTAAATGGTACATGTAATAATTTAATGTGGTACAACCAAAATTTATAGAGTATTTATTAAATCTTATATATGATGATTAGGGGGTAATCCGCCCACCTAATAACAGCAGAAAGTAATTACTACATGACATCATACTTATCTTACACAAATAGTTTGAATTTTATTAATTAACCAAACAGCAAACACATTGAAAATCAACGTTCAAATAATTCAAACTCCTAAAACTCAATTGAATTCATAAAGTATTCAATGTATATTCAATATTGAGTGTATACAATCAGTGTATGTGTTGTGACTTGAGTGTAACATCTACAAATTAATTCCCTAAACTCTAATTTAGGTGCTGAAATTCAAATTTGTGTTAACGTTTGGACCTAATAAGTTTTAAGTTTTTGATAGAAAAAGGGTACCTTTTTAACTTTAAAATATAATTTTGTACTTTAAATTTTAAGGATATATTTTTCTATTTTCTGAATGGCTTTTAAAGTCCAAAGATACTTAAAACAAAAGGAGAAATAATTTTTAATTAAGGTTTGTGGCAATGCCAGGGCATGCAGTTATCTTATTGCCAGAGCAATTTTATTTAATTGGTCAAATTTGTCCTCTCGTCCAATTGCTTTACAGAACTGGAAACAATATTGAAAAAGAATATGTAGTGCTAGCCTGCTATTCACGTAATATATAAATTTAAGTGTATAAGATAGTTTTTAAAACAAACATTTAGCGTTGAATCTCATGAGCTGCGTAAATGAACTGGAACATATATAAGACATAATAATGAATGGAATTTTTTTGAATAAAAAATAGAATGGAAATTTAAAATATAGGAGGGACAGGAAAACCTTTTGAAATACTAAAATGATCTTTTACCCAACATGCGATATTCATCGGGAAACTTTCTACTTATTAACGTGACCGGATAAAAGATAAACCAATTATTATGTACCCAATTTCACATCTCGAGATGATACTATTGGAATTTTCCACAAGTGAATTTTACCAATTAAGGGACCTAAACTTCCATGCATGCTAGCATAAGCACATGAAAAAAAGAGATTGGTTTAATTGTCTGTTTGTAAAGTGATGCTGATTTTTTAGGTAGATCATTCCAAACCTAAGATTTTTGATAAAGTCCTTCTAAAGGGGAATTTTTCAAGTTTTTTTTTTTTGGAGATGGAAGTTCTTCAGACGGGAACTTGTCTGTACACACGCAATGTTAGAATGCCTCAGGGTTGTCCCAAAGAGGCCCCTCTGATGTTCAAGTCAGCACAGTGATCGGGAGAGAATAAGACAAAAAATAAATATTGAATTAAATTCGTAAGAGTAATTATGAGTCAGAATACATACAAATGAAGATGAATGACATTTTTATACCTAAGCAATGGGCCTCGTGGGCCGCTTAGGAGAAATCGACCTATGGGCCAGTCCCGGACTCCTTTGGGCCGTATTCGACAATTAATATAGGGCAATTGACATAAATGTCCCACTCTTTGGAGACAATATCAGCTTTTTACGCTGCCCGATACTATTTTACCCAAATTTATGCTCCCCCTTTTTTACACAAATTTACGCTCCCGCCAAAATTTCCGAACTTTTTTACGCTTTGTTGCAAGATTGTTTCTAACATGTTTCAAACATGTTTCTTTTAATAAATATTCAGTGAAAAAAATAAATTTTGCCCTCGTTAAATAATCTATTTTATACTCAAAGTCTTATAAAAAATCAAGAAATATACACATAAAACAACACATAAAATTAGTTTTTGCTTAATCTCAATTCATTGCAATTCTTTTCTTGCTGTCGGTTCTTATAATATCTGTAGAGGTATTCAGTTGCAATGGCATTAATTTCTTATTGTTCAAATAGATGATATAAATCAACTCTGCATCTCTAAATTGGATATTGTACAGTTTAGAACAATTGCATGATTTTTTTTTTCTGGGTTAGTTTGCAATTTGGAAATCATATTCAGTTTCTATATTGCAACTGTTGGTTGGTCTTATTGAAAGTGAACTGCAATTTGTCTCTTCTTTTTAAAATAAAAGAAAATGCTTCTTTATAGTCTGTTACTAACTTTGAAGAAAAATTTGTTTGAACTCTAGTAATTTTGCTGTACTATCTTGTTTATAGTATTTTCATGGTTCCAAAAAAAAAAAAAAAAAAATTAAACAGTGATTTTTTTTAGTAATTCTGTAATAGCAATTTGAACTTTGGATATTCACTAACTAATTGAATTCTGAAGTTGATTTTTTGAATTTCACAAATCAGTTCTGGTTATTATAATTGGTGTACTAATATTTGTTTGTTGCAGTTAGTTCGAATTTTTATTTTGGACTAAGATAATAATATCCGTGCTATTTTGGAGTGGAAGAAAATCGTGATTTGGACATTAAAAAATAAAAAGTTGAACAATTTATTTTGTTCTTGTCGGATTTGTTCCGATAAATTGAAGTACTAAAACTTTGATTTATATTTTCAGAAATGGCTTCTGATTTGAACTCGGAGTTTCGATTGGCACTAATGAGACAACTGCTACGCCTAATCCAGTTGTGCCCAATCATGTGGTTAACCCGGTTGTGCCTCGGATGGTGGATAACCCCATCGTTAATGTGCCGGTGAATCATGCTGAGAAATCGGAGAAATTCAATGGCTTGGATTTTCAAATGTTGGTAGCAAAAAATGTTGTTCTACTTGACTATGTTGAACCTAGCAAGGTTCTTAACTGATGATCCTACCAAGTTGAATGAGGATGAAACAGATGTTCAAGCCGCTCATGCGGTTGATGCTTGGAATCGTGCTGATTTTCTATGTAGAAATTATATAATGAATGGATTAGCAGATCCGCTGTATAATGTTTATAGCTTTAAGAGAACTGCTAAATAATTGTGGGAGTCTATAGACCACAAGTATAAGTCTGAGGATGCAGGGGCTAAAAAATTTATTGTTGGCCGATTTCTAGACCTTAAAATGATTAATTCCAAGTCTGTAATAAGTCAAGTGCAAGAACTTCAGGTGATTATACATGATATTCTTGCTGAAGGAATGGTTTTGAGTGAAACTTTCCAAGTGGCGGCAATAATTGAAAAATTGCCACCAGCTTGGAAAGACTTCAAGAACTATCTGAAGCACAACGAAAGGAGATGAACGTTGAAGAACTGATTGTTAGGTTTCGGATTCAAGAAGATAACAAAGGTTCTGAAAGGAAAATGTTCAATCTTGTGGCTGCTAAAGCCAATGTTGTGGAGCATGGCGAAAGCTCCAAAGGAAAAAAGAAAACCGGAAAAACTGGTAAATGGTTCAATAATTGGGGACCGAAAGGAGGAAAGGGTCACAAGGCCTCAGATTGTAAGAAGCCGAAGAAGAATTTGGAGGCTGACATGGTTGGTCACATTTCTCAAGAAGTATCAGATATGAATCTGGCTGCGGTGATCTCCGAGGTGAACTTCGTAGGTTCAAACCTGCAACAATGGTGAATTGATTCAGGTGCTATTAGGCACATGTGTTCGGTCATAGAAATGTTTAGTTCCTTTGAGCCAAATGAAGACGGCGAGAAGCTGTACATGGGAAATTTAGCTACTTTCGAGATCAAGGGAAAAGGAAAAGTGATTCTGAAGATGACGTCCGGGAAGGAACTGACTCTTAATAATGTGTTGTTTGTACCAGACATTCTTAAGAATTTGGTGTCTAGTTCGCTTTTAGATAAGCATGGTTTTCGCATTATTTTCGAGTCAGTGGTTGTTACTTTGTTGAAAAATGGGATGTTTGTAGGCAAGGGTTATACTTCTGATGGGTTGTTTAAGCTCAATGTAATGGTTGTTAAACCAAAAGCGATGAAATGAAAAATTCTTCTGTTTAATTGCTTGAGTCTTCCAATTTGTGGCATGGTATGTAACGCCCCAGAAATCTGGAGCCGCTACGCAACGGTAACTCATGCCAGTTCTCCCATTTGAGAATATAATCCACCAAATATTTGAGCAATATTAATTCTCGAATAGACATAGTTCTACATAACCTCTCGGAAACAGAGTCAATAGTCGCAGCGGAAATACTATTACAATCCATCGTCTAAGCGAAAGAGGTTTTACGCCCCTCTATTACACCGAATGAAATAAATTGTCTGTTATCAAAGCATAAGCATTTTTAAAAGTTAGACTGACAAACTAGGTCTAGGGATTACTCCGTCGCTTGGTTATCTTCGTTGACGTCTTCATAATATGGTGGATCAACAACTGGCCGTTGATAAAGGTGGGGGTGAGACAAAAATTCTCAGTGGATGGGTGATCGTGTGTAAGTGTGGCTTATATAGATGTAGGAAAAACAGTTATATGAAGAATGCATGATTCCTGATGCGTGCGTCACACGCGATTCACAAGCAACATGGTATTCAAAATAATATAGCTTTACATAGTTTGATGAAAATAGTTCATGATCATTCATGCACTATGAATGCGTTGCAAATAGTTCAAGTAGTGGTTGCGTACGGAGTGTAACGCCAACCCAAGCAAGTATAATTAAATTATATCAACAGGTTAAGTTTAAATTTGTCCAAATGCAAGGGAGTCGCCACGCGTAGTGCGTATAGTCCGGGAATTTTCAAGAAAATATGGAAGTATAATTAAATTAGTTTTAGGACTGTAGAGAAGAAAATATTTTATTTTGGGGTCCTTGATAAAAGAAAATTTTTGTAAATAGTCCCATTTCTTGGAAAAAGTACTTATCGAGTCAAAAATTGAATAAGTCCTAGTCTCGATCTTGGAAAATTGTAAGGTCAGTTTCTAAATTCTTAAAATTGTTCAAAGATTAAGTTTTCAAAGTTTTTGGGTAGAGGTTTTTGGAAAATTTCAGTTTGGTCCCTTCTTTTGTCAAAAATGTTATTCTCGGAACCGAACTTAAAAATTTTGGATCTCACAAACCGGGAGGGATTTTTTGTGATTCTAATTTTAAAATATTATGTATAACAGTAGGATATTGGGACAAAAGCAGTTTTGAAATAGGGTCGGTTTAAGTCCCTTAATTTTTTCAAATTTGATTTCTAGTCCAAAAATTCGATTTTTGCCCTTAAGGGTTTATTTGGTGTTTGTTTGTTATGAAACTTGAACCATGAGTTCAAAATATTATAAAAATAAGGTTATATAAATTCCCAGGTGTCCGAGACATACTTTTTCCTGAAATTTTATTTTGGTCCTTTGAAATTGGAATTTTTACACTTTAGTACTTAAAGTTTAACAAATCGGTTTTCTCAACCCAACCACTTTAACTTTTTAAAATCTCTCAAAATATAAGTTTTCCAGTTTGAGGAAGTCAAAATTTCGAAATTTTCAGAGGGGTCCCTGAACAGTTTTTAAAAATTTATTTTTGCCCCTTAAACTTTCAAGTTTCCACATTTGAGTCTCTAAATTTCCAAGGATGGATTTTCTTCTCTCAAAACCTTTAAACTATTATTATAAACTTAATATATTAAATTTTACAATTAATATAGTCCAAAATTTTGAAATTTACAGATTGGTCCTGGACAGTTTTCAAAATTATGGTTTAGTCCTCAACTTTGCAAAAATTGCATAAATGGCATATTTGTTCAAATTCGAGCACAAGGTCATATTTTCCAGAATATATATCAAGTATAGAACATGATTTTGAGTATATAACACATTCCTTTACACATTAATCAAGAATTGAACAAGAAATTAAGATATATATACAAATATGTCCCTATTGTGCAAGAAATCAAAATCATGCTCGTTTTTGTGAAACTTCTTGAACTTGATACATATAAAAAAATACATGTAATATATATATATATAGCAATTTAAAATATTTTCATGTACTACATGCATTTTATGAAAATTATTTGCCTATTTTTGAAAGATTTTTCACCCACCTCGTAGTAGTTTCTCGGGTTGATCTAAAATGGAGTCTTATTCCTTGTATCAACTTCTTGACTCAAACTCTTGAAGGTCAGCCCCTATATGGTATCCAAACCATATTTTGGTGTTAAAAATAAAGTCTCAAATTTTAAAGGAGTTTAATAGGATTAAATGGTTACTACTTACCTTAATGTCTTCAAGTAGTCTCTAAAAATGAAATTTTTCCTTCAAGCTTCTAACTTCAACTTGAGATGGTGTAGGTCAGCCCTTAAGCTCCAAAAATTCATATCCTTGAGTCAAAAATTAATTCTTCATGTTGTCAAGAGAAAAATACTAAAACTATAATTTTCTCACCTCTTGAGTTTCTTCTACAAACTTGTAGTCAAGTTTAGGTCCCTTGATTCTTCAATAAATTCCTCTAGGTGTACCTCAACAAGAAAGATTCATCACATTAGGAATTGGAGGTAGATGTTGGAAGTTTCAAGAAGATAAAATGAAAATGGAAGAAAAAATTCTCACCTTTCCTTAGGAATTTTCGGCCTCTTAGTTGAAAAAATGGAAGATTGTATGTGTTCTTGTTCAAGAGTGTTAATGAGAGGAGGTTGGAAGTGTATTGAGAGAGTTTTGTGAGTAGAAGAAGAATGAGATAAATTTTTCAACCTAAATCTTTTTTTGGCCTATTTTTGTGTAAGAATGGGAGATGATTTTTATTTTGATTTGGTTAAAAGGATGGTTAGTGGTGGAACAATTAGGGGATTAAGATAAAATAGAATAACTAGATTCCTTTATTAGGGACATGAAGGCCAAAAGCTAGGTTTTAGGGGGAAATTTAAAATTTATTAGTTTGACTAAGGGGTAGTGAGATTTGTAGGAAGATTTTTTTTTTTTAAAATGTTGTAGGCTTGCAATGTTAGATAAATGTTTTTATCAAGATTTTGATGATTATGTTTAAATGAGTTTTTATACCAAAACTATGTTTATGTATGTTGTCCAAAATACTCCTAAATGTTTTAAAATATTTTTACTAATTTTTGGAGTATTTCTTAGAGTTTATTATTCGATAAAATATTGGACAACATATTTAATATTTTTGTGTTAATTGGTTTTTACACCAAAACAATGTTTATAAATGTTGTCCAAATACTTTCAAGTGATTTAAAATATTTTTACTAATTTTTGGGAGTATTTCTTGAAGTTTATTTTTGATAAAAATCGGACAACATTTCAAGATTGGAGGTCGACCGGTCGCCCAAAGCGTCGACTGTACCTAAAAAAAGAAAACTTGAAACAGGACGTACTGAAGTCAAAAAAATGAAGAGTGGGACCGGTCCAGTAGGGGGCCGACCGGTCGCACCCCCCAGTCGATCGGTCGACCCTCCCTTCGACCTGTACCTGGATCGCACTATTTTTTTCAAACGTTCGAAATCTTAAATAGGGAAACCGGTCACCCTATGTTATTTTGTGATAGCAAAGTTATGCTGTTTGAAATTTTTGACAGCAAGATTTACTTTTGATTTTTGTACAATATTTCTACATCTTGTGATCCTCTTTTTGTAGACAAAAGTGAAGAAGGAGGAGCCTATGTTGGAGATCCTATCTTGAAGACTCTCCTATAAATAGAGGATGATTTGAAGACACAAATACACAACACATACAAGCAAATACACAATAAGAAATTTGCAAATTCTCCAAGCCTTCTTTTTTTATACTCTTGTTGTAATAGCCTAGTTCTTGTACTTGCACAATCTTGAGGTCTAGGCTTTTTATTCTTGATTACACTTGCACTCAAAGTTTGTATACTTCATTTATTGAGTTGTAATCTTGAATTTTTCTATCATCCAAAACAAGATATCCTTGTTAGTGTTCTTGTGGTAAGAACACACTTGGTTGATCTTAGGTGTTGAAGAGTGTGATACTCTTCATAGGTGTTGAAGGAAGATTGTGGTAATCTCCTTGAAGGTGTTGTAAGAAGATTGTGGTAATCTTCAAAGGTGGTGTTGTAACAATTGTGGTAATTGTTAATAAAACCTTTTTTTCTTTTTGAAATCCACTTCGGATATACCGGGGTGGTAGAGCACGTAGTCCCTAGGTGGGGTGAAACTCTATAAATCATCAAATGTTGTTTAATTTCCGCATTTACTTTCTTGTCAATTACTTGTTCATTCGTAAAAGATGGCGATTTGCGAAAAATCGGCATAATCTATTCACCCCCTCTAGATTATCGTAGCCACTTGGACTAACAAGTGGTATCAACGCTAAACTCTTTGGCTAGCTCGTTTCGAGTAAAGAGGAAAAATTCATGGTTACGAACGAAAGCTACCTCACCACCGGCGCCTCCACCAACAAGCCACCACTATTCGACGCCAACAACTACACATTTTGGAAAGACCGTATGGAGTGCTTTCTACAAGGGTGCGGGTTTGACATTTGGAATGTGGTCATTGAAGGAGTTGCTCAACCAACAACAAAATTGGAGGATGGCACCACAACTCCCAAACCATTCAAGGAGTTCGATGAAAATGACAAAAAGGTCTTCTCTCTAAACGGTAAGGCTTTAAATATTTTGCATTGCACTCTTACCGCCACCGAGTATAATCGTATAAGAGGCATAAGGTCGGCACATAAAGTTTGGAAAAAATTAAAAACCATCTATGAGGGCACAAAGAAAGTGAAGCAAGCAAGAAAAACAATGCTTGTGAAAGACTTTGAAAATTTCAATATGCATGATGGTGAAAGCATATCAAAAATGGTGGAAAGGCTTGACAACATTTTCAATCCTCTTGTGGCTCTTGGAAAGGTCATCTCCGAAGAAGACAAGGTGACCAAGGTATTGAACGCTCTTCCCGGCTCATGGTCCGAAAAGGTGACGGCAATCACGGAAGCTCAAAATCTTGAGACACTCAAGTTTGATGAGCTCATTGGGAACCTCCTTATTTATGAAGTATATCTCAAGGAGAGAAAAATTTCTCAACCATCCACCTCTAAACCGGCACGCAAAATATTATTAAAGGCTTAGCATCTTCTTCTAATAATGTTTATTATGCTAGTGATGAGGATGATGAAGAAATGGCGGCTCTTATTAGAAAATTTGCAAAATTTGTAAACAAAAATAAAGCAAGAAAGCCTAGAGACAATTCTTGTTTCAAATGCGGAAAATCCGGGCACTACATAGCCGATTGCCCAAAATTAGCGGAAGAGGAACAAAAAGAAAAAAAAGCCTTTTCCAAAAAAGAAGGCGTTAAATGCGGTCGTCAAAACTTGGGATGAATTACTTGAAACAACCGAGCGAGGAAGGAGAATCCGAACATGGTCTTATGGCATAGATGATGAAAATACCAAGGTACGCTCTAATGCTTCATCTTCTTCCCTAGTTGATGAATTACAATGTGATTTTGATGAATTGCAAAATGAGTTTCAAAATTTGATTGTTAAATACAAGAATTTGAAAAAGGAGCATAAAGAGCTTAAACTAGAAAAAGATAAATTATTTACTTCCTATGATTCTCTTGATAAGGCTCATGCTATTACTCTTACTATGGTCCGTACTATTCAAACCGAAAAACAAATGCTCACAAATGATATTGAAAATTTGAAAAAGGATGTGCATCGATTCAATTTAAGTACGGATAAAGTCACAAAAATTTTAGATGCACAAAGAGGTGAGCATTCTAAATTAGGACTTGGTTATAAACCTTTTCAAAATGCTTTTAAGAAAAATGACCAAGATCCAACCTTTGTACGTGCTAGTAGTCCTCGTATTATTACTTATTTTTATTGTGGTAAGAATGGACACTATGCTAGTAATTGTAAATTAAAGAATAATTTTAGCTATTATTGGAGACCTAAAGGTCTCAAGGCTAACCCCCATGGACCCCAAAATTATAGGGTACCTAAAAATAATTCTTTTGTAGGTTATAGGGGCTATAACAACAATGGAAGATTCAAAATGGCTCGTGGACAGCGGATGTTCACGCCATATGACCGGAAAGAGAGAACTTTTTACCAACATCTAGCTCCAAGAAGAGGGTATGGTCATGTTCGGCAATGGCAAAGGAAGAATTCTTGGAAATGGAGAAATTGGTAACTCTTCTTTCTCTCTTAGTAATGTTCTTTTAGTAGAAGGGCTTAAGTTTAATTTGATAAGTGTTAGCCAACTTTGTGACTCAAATTATAATGTTGTTTTTAATAAAGAAAAATGCCTTATTTCCAAAAATGATAAAATTATTTGTGACGTAATTAGAAAAGGCAATCTTTACAAAATTTGTACAAGTGATTTGGTTAGTCAAAATGTTTATTGTCTTGTCGCCAATAATGATTTAACTACTTTATGGCATAGGCGACTTGGACATGTTGGATACAAAAATTTGCAAACTATTTACAAAAACCAACATGTAAAAGGACTACCCAAATTGAATTTTGAAAATCTTGGCTTATGTGACACTTGTCAAAAGAACAAATTAGTTAAGAGTAGTTTTAAGCCCAAAAATGAAATTTCCACTACCAAACCCCTACAAATGCTTCATCTTGATTTGTATGGGGATATTGGTACGACAAGTCTAAGTGGAAAACATTACACTTTTGTTATAGTTAATGATTTTTCTAGATATACTTGGGCTCTATTTCTTACAAATAAAAGCGATGCCGTTAATGAGTTTGTTAAGTTGTGTAGACTTATTGAGAATGAAAAGGAAGATACTATTAAGTCTATTCGAAGTGATCGAGGTGGAGAATTTGATGGAGAATTCAGAGTCTTTTGTGAAACCAAGGGATATAGTCACAATTTTTTGGCTCCAAGGACACCTCAATAAAATGGAGTAGCCGAAAGGAAGAATCGGACACTTCAAGAAATGAGTCGGTCCATGCTCAATGAATTTTCACTTCCAAAATATTTTTGGGCCGAAGCCATAAGTACCGCTTGCTATGTCATTAATAGAGTTTATATTCGTCCTAAAATGAATAAAACTCCATATGAGCTTTGGAAAGGAAGAACTCCAAATATTAGCTATTTCAAAATATTTGGATGTAAATGTTTTATTTTGAATACTAAGGATCAATTGGACAAACTTGATCCTAAGGCCGAAGAAGGAATATTTATGGGGTATTCAACCAAGAGCAAAGCATATCGGGTTTACAATAAGACTAGTGGGGTTGTTGAAGAATCCATCCATGTCAAATTCAATGAAACTTCGAGTGTTGAAAGGATACCCAATGATGAAAGTGATGAAGAGGATATTGTTGAACCCATTGTTCAAGATGATCAACCTTCAAGCTCAAATGTTCCTCAAGAAGATAAAGGTGATACTTCGGATCTTCCCGTAGTATTGAAATTTAAGGGAGATCACCCAAAAGATCTTATTATTGGTGATCCCCTTGATAAAGTAATGACTCGAGGAAAATTTACCGAGAAAGCTCTTATATCTCAAAAAGAGCCTAAAAATGCTAAGGAAGCTATTGAAGACGAAGATTGGTTCTTAGAAATGCAAGAGAAGTTGAATCAATTTGAAAGGAATGATGTATGGGAATTAGTACCTTGTCCTCCATCTCAAACAATTATTGGCACAAAATGGGTATTTCAGAACAAGCTCGATGACCAAGGCAATATTGTTCGAAATAAAGCAAGGTTAGTAGCTCAAGGTTATTGTCAAGAAGAAGCTATTGATTATGATGAAACATTTGCACCCGTAGCACGTTTAGAAGCTATTCGTATTTTACTTGCCTATTTTTGCTTTAAAAATTTCAAGCTTTACCAAATGGATGTTAAATTCGCTTTTCTAAATGTTATTATTCAAGAAGAAGTCTATGTAAAACAACCTCCGCGGTTTGAAAATTTTTCTAGGCCTAATGATGTTTATAAACTTAAAAAGGCGTTATATGGTTTAAAACAAGCACCCCGTGCATGGTATGATAGATTTAACTCTTTTCTTTTGCAAAATAGTTTTACAAGAGGTAAAGTTGATACTACTCTCTTTGTTTTTGAAAAAGGGCAAGATTGCTTATTAGTGCAAATTTATGTTGATGATATTATTTTTGATGCTACTAATGAATCCTTGTGCAAGAAATTTTCTAAGTTAATGCAAGGTGAATTTGAAATGAGCATGATGGGGGAGCTCAACTTCTTCCTTGGACTTCAAATTAAGCAATGTCAAGAAGGAATATACATTTTACAATCCAAGTATACGAAAGAACTTTTGAAGAAGTTCGGAATTGAAGAAGGAAGAACCGTCTCTACCCCAATGGCAACAAACGTCAAGATTGACAAAGATGAAAAAGGCAAGCCGGTTGATGAGTCCAAATATCAAGGTATGATTGGTAGTTTACTTTATTTAACCGCAAGTAGACCGGATTTTCTTCATGACGTATGCCTATGTCCTCGTTTTCAAAGCAATCCCAAAGAATCTCATATGAGTGCCGTTAAAAGGATTTTTCGATATTTGAAAGGCACTATTCAATATGGTTTATTTTATCCAAAGAATGAAATTTTTTTTCTTAAAGGTTATAGTGATTCGGATTATGCGGGAAATATTGATGGTCGTAAAAGTACTTCCGGATCATGTCAATTTTTAGGCGATTGCCTAGTTTCTTGGTTTTCAAAGAAGCAAAATTGTGTTTCACTTTCAATGGCCGAAGCCGAATATATTTCCGCAGCTTTTTGTTGTACTCAACTTCTTTGGATGAAACAAACCTTAGCGGATTACAAATGCTCTTTTGAAAATGTTCCTATCTTTTGTGATAATATATCCGCTATAAATATTGCTCAAAACCTGGTTCATCATAACCGTACTAAACATATTGAGATTCGACATCATTTTCTAAGGGATTGTGTTTCTAAACGAAAAATTGAGATATCCTTCGTACCTTCTCAAGATCAATTAGCGGACATTTTTACAAAACCGCTATCTTCCGAGACTTTTGCAACGATACGAGCTCGATTAGGCATAATGCATATTGAATGAAGTTTACGTTTGCATTTTGCATGTTTTTAAAACTTAGGGGCGAAAAATCGAATTTTTGGTTGAAAATTCGAATTTGGAAAATTGGACAAGACAGTGGGCTGATTGGGAAGAGGGCAACCGGTCGCCCTCGACGTCAACCGGTCACCCTCAACAATGACTGGTCGCCCTTATCTATTATTTTGGTTAAAATCGTTTCTGTCTTCAGTAACAGCTATTTTGGTCTTTTGTGTTCATTTTTCGTCCCCTTCGTATTTTGCACACAAATTTCACTTCAAATTTGTTTTCTTGAATACATTTTATATTTTGGACTTCATTAGGCTCAATTATCATCATCATTGCTCATCTTTACCAATTAAATGGTAAGAATTTCTCTTTTTATCTCAATTGGGTTGAACCCTTGAGAATGTGCTTATACCTTGCTATTTTGATGAAGTTCTTGTATTCGTATGTTGAATATGATAATTGTAGATGAATGAATATTGTTGTATTGCAATTGGTGATGAAATTTTTTGGCTTAAACGAATCACAAAGGCGTTATATTTCTCTTGTTTTATTCAACGCACGCCAAGTGTTCGACAAAATGTTTGAATGAAAAATTCATCACCTACATGATTCTCTTGATTTAAAAAGTTTTATAAGTTTATAGAGATCATGTTTTATCAATCAAATGAGCTTTTACAAATCAAATGAGCAATTGTTTCCCTTTTATTCGGAATTTAAGCTTAAATGCTCAATATGCTCGATAAATCGATTAAATTGCGCACTTTGATATAATTATATGATTTTTTATCGTGCTGACATTATTTTTGATGATTCCAAAGGGGGAGAAACAGGAAAAACGCTCATATGCTCAAAGAAGCGAAAATAAACTTGCAAGAAAAGCTATAAGCTAGGGCTCTTTAAAGCCAAAAGCTGTGAACAATACTTAGTCCATGTGATGTAATATGGACTTTTATGCTTGACTAATGATGTTTTATGACAGGGGGAGCTTATAACCTCATGAAATTCAAGCTTAAGTTGTAAAAGCTAAGCCTTTAGCTTTTAGTTGGTTGTTTTTATACTTGTTCTTGATATGCATATTGATAGGGGGAGCTTGTGCAAAAATGATTTTGAAAAATCTTTGCTCCTATCCTTGTGTGTTTGTACTTATGATGAATCTTGCTTATAATGGATTGATGTTTTAGACCGGAAAATTTGTTTTGTTTTAAAATCTACTTCCTAAAATTGTTTTGGTTTGTAATCATCAAAAAGGGGGAGTTTGTTAATAAATGTTTTTATCAAGATTTTGATGATTATGTTTAAATGAGTTTTTATACCAAAACTATGTTTATGTATGTTGTCCAAAATACTCCTAAATGTTTTAAAATATTTTTACTAATTTTTGGAGTATTTCTTAGAGTTTATTATTCGATAAAATATTGGACAACATATTTAATGTTTTTATGTTAATTGGTTTTTACACCAAAACAATGTTTATAAATGTTGTCCAAATACTCCCAAGTGATTTAAAATGTTTTTACTAATTTTTTGGAGTATTTCTTGAAGTTTATTTTTGATAAAAATCGGACAACATTTCAAGATTGGAGGTCGACCGGTCGCCCAAAGCGTCGACCTGTACCTGAAGAAAGAAAACTTGAAACGGGACGTACTGAAGTCAAAAAAATGAAGAGGGGGACCGGTCCAGCAGGAGGCCGACCGGTTGCACCCTAGAAGCGACGGTCGCACCTCCTCGATCGGCCGGCCGACCCCCCCTTTGACACTGACTGATCGCACTATTTTTTTCAAACGTTCGAAATCTTAAACAGGGCAACCGGTCACCCTATGTTATTTTGTGACAGCAAAGTTATGTTGTTTGAAATTTTTGACAGCAAGATTTACTTTTGATTTTTGTACAATATTTCTACATCTTGTGATCCTCTTTTTGTTGACAAAACTGAAGAAGGAGGAGCCTATGTTGGAGATCCAATCTTGAAGACTCTCCTATAAATAGAGGATGATTTGAAGACACAAATACACAACACATACAAGCAAATACACAACAAGAAATCTGCAAATTCTCCAAGCCTTCTTTTTTTATACTCTTGTTGTAATAGCCTAGTTCTTGCACTTGCACAATCTTGAGGTCTAGGCTTTATATTCTTGATTACACTTGCACTCAAAGTTTGTATACTTCATTTATTGAGTTGTAATCTTGAATTTTTCTATCATCCAAAACAAGATATCCTTGTTAGTGTTCTTGTGGTAAGAACACACTTGGGTGATCTTAGGTGTTGAAGAGTGTGATACTCTTCATAGGTGTTGAAGGAAGATTGTGGTAATCTCCTTGAAGGTGTTGTAAGAAGATTGTGGTAATCTTCAAAGGTGGTGTTGTAACAATTGTGGTAATTGTTAATAAAACCTTTTTTTCTTTTTGAAATCCACTTCGGATATACCGGGGTGGTAGAGCACATAGTCCCTATGTGGGGTGAAGCTCTATAAATCATCGAGTGTTGTTTAATTTCCGCATTACTTTCTTGTCAATTACTTGTTCATTCGTAAAAGAGGGCGATTTGCGAAAAATCGGCATAATCTATTCACCCCCCTCTAGATTATCGTAGCCACTTGGACTAACATGCAAGACATAAAATAAAATAGAAATGAAATTATCAATTGGGAGATACAAAAAAAAAATAGTAATGAAAAGAAAAATGAGTTATTTCCTCATTTAAGTGATAAATTCGAAAATTAGGGAAAAAAATATTTGGTTTCTTTTCTTTATAAAATTGAGGAAAAATAAAATGTATAAACATCCATAATTAAATATTTAGAAATTTAAAATAAAGATGTGAAATAAGAAATGTGTATTCTAAAAAAAAATTGGAAGTTGGTTGGGATGAATTATAGAATAAGAAGAAATATTTGAATAAGAATTGGAATATACTCCTAAAGTTGTAGTTAACCGATCAAGTATAGTACTAGAGGAGAATATAAAATCATTAAGCTCAAAAATAAGGAAGACGTATGTTCGACCGCTAAGCACCTAAAATAAATCTAGCAATCCTCGCAAGAGAACGAGATCAATTGTAGGATAGCAAGTTAACCATAAGTCGTCTCTCAAGGAAGACTTAGCCGGCAAATAATTATTATGTATCACAATTGACAGAAAATAAAACCTAAACACTCTAACCAGATTTGTTGGATTTATTTAAACTAAAAGAAAACAATTAAAAAGACAAATTAAAACTAAGTAGGATTAAACTTGGAGAAAAAGATATGGGAGAAAGTCTAGGATTATGGATTCATCTCATCAAACTTGCAAGCAGAATATCAATTAATTGATCATGCGTTTAACAAATATAACAATCATGCAAAGACTAGGTCTAGATCTGATAACTCTCGTATTCACAGATTAGGACTATCTCAACATAATTTGCTATTTTCATTAAACCTAGGGTTAGATAATACATTTCGGATTCATATCTAACCCCCTGAATAAATTTAATCCAGGGATAATATCTTCGATCGATCTCAATTATCCCCTTAAACAATCAATAGTTGGCCAAACAGTCAATCAACAAGTAAAACAATTTATTCAGGAAAGCAGATCAATTAATCAATACTCATGCTTGTTTGTTTGAATCAAATCATCATAATCCTAGAACAAGGAAATTAGTTCATGCTTGGGGATTGGATCATAATCTCAATTGAAGGAAAGAAAACAATCATAAACATGATCATGCAATAATAATAATCACCCCAACAATTGAAATCAAACAAAATAGATGAAGAAATCTTACTCTTTGATTAAGAAGCAAAAATAACTTCAATGGGAATAACCCAAGCAATCCCAATGTTGAAAGCAAGAGAAAAAAATACCAAAAACTAAAGTATAGAAGTGCTATGAATGAGAGTGTGTCGAAAATAGGGGCTCCCCAAGTCCTATTTATAAGCCTAGAGTCCTAAACAAGGTGGAAGAGCAAAAAATCGGATAAAAATAAGAAATTTCGTGTTCAGCACGACACCGTGCACGCCCGCGCGCTCTAGAGTGCGCCCGCGCAAGCCTGCAGCCGACCTTCCTCGCGCGCCCTCGCTTCATCCCGTGCGTTGTCTTCCTTGCGCGCCCGCGCGCGCTGCGCGGTGTCTTGCGCGTCCGCGCACCTGCTACCGGCCGATGTTTGTCATTATGCCCGTTTTCTCCATTTTTCATCTATTTCCGAGCCTCTTTTCATCATAACCTATAAAAATGACAAAAAAAACACCCTACGTAACACTCGACACTATAACCAATACTTTAAGCTACGAAAATATGCATAATCACACACAAAATAAAACGAAAACACACAAAAATAATACTCAAAAACACACAAAAAATAATACTCAAAAACATGCAAAACAACTCCCCCACACTTAACCTTTTGCTTGTCCTCAAGCAAATAATAATGCCAACAAACCCAACAAGAAATATAATGTCCAATTTGAGAATCAATTAATCCATAACACAATGTTCTATCTACCTCGGATTATTCTTCATCGATCCTCAACCTTCACAATAAACTTACTTGCTCAAATTAAACATTTAACCAAAGTGTTTGACCTTCCTTACTAAATTTCAAATTTGTGTCAAAAGTTGCAACCCTTTTATTCACACAACCAATCACGCAATTACTAGCCATGTTTTTTTTTTGTTGCGTTAGAACTCCCGAGATATTACTAGGTGTAAACTTCGGATGTTTTCCAAAGGCTCCTACTGTGGTTTCTCATACTCATGTTTTGAGTCGTCGTTTTACGTAAAAGTCAAACATGGGGCTCATGAATGCTCCTAGTTACTAAGCAGCTCAATCAGTGGAGTATAATCTCAATTGTTCTATTTTTATATATAGCTCTATCATGCCTCTTTTTTTTTTTTTTTTTTTTTGGCTATATAATGTTTTTTTTTCGCAAGGCTAGCAATTTTGTGTACACACAAATCACAACAGGGTTTTAACTTAATTCACATTAATGAAATCTCGTAATTCAAGTCCCACAACTCGGGCTATTGATTAGTCATCACCTCATTTGTTCACCCCAAAGGCTAATTCACGACTTAGTCAAATCCTACGTATCAAGTTCACAAAGTCATTTCATAATTGAAACTCAAATTAATATATCTATTTCAAGTTGACTAAACAGCACCCTTATTAAACTTGGGATAATCAATAGGCAAGTTAAAAAATTAACCATAAACAATCACCTAATTCTAACAGCGACTAAATGTCCCCTCCACACTTACATCACGCAATCACCCTCGTGATACATCCGCCTACACCGCAAAAAACATGTGGAAGGAAACATAATTTTCGCCCATGTGTCCCAACCTGTTTCTCGCATAGTATCGGCGTCCCATAACGGCCTCCCAAAGGTAGGGCCCTGGACCGGTGCTAGTGGGAGGGTAGGTTGTAAATGGATCAACTCGTGGTGGTAACCCCTCGTGTGGAAGATGAATATCGGGATCACCCTCGTGCTCTTCGCCCAAATTTGTTCCCCCTCTTGGTTCCCGTTTGGCGTGGTAGAATACCCATTGGGTTCCATGTATCACTACGAAAACATTTCCGGGTGGCGGGATCCTTTAAAGTGCCTTCTTTTGTTAGAAAATCCGTATTTTTTTAGCAAAGTTGTGTTCAAGGACCCATATGGAATTTCAACAAGGTGGTCGAGATTATCGGGGACCACGTTGAAATGAATAGCTAGTTTGAAAATTAAGTGTCCCAAACCCAGCTTATGCTTACGGTTTTGAAGGTTGCGGTAGAAAGTGTCGAAAATAAATGCCGTAGTGCAAATTTTTGTGTTACGACGAAAGCACCATATAAAAAACAACTCTGGAGTAGTCACCCGACTACTTTCAAAATTTCCAAAAACGCAGTGAGTAATGAATTTGTGCAATAAGTATAACGCAGGGTCTGTGATAAAACCATTTGGGGTTCCCTTTGTAGAAAAATTATTATAACCCGTCAATTCTGCCCAAAATTCAGTTGGGTTAAATGAATTGGGCACTGCCCGAACACCATGCCTAGATAGCCCAAAAACAGATTTCATTACTCTAAAATTTACTTCACATTCCTCCCCAAACAAACGACATGTAAAATCCGTAAGATGTGAATCCGAAAAATGCAATGTTGTATAAAATTCGTACCAACTCAATCAACACCCTAAAAGTAAGTGGGGCAAACGTTTTCCATCCAAAAAATTTTACAAATCCCATAAATTCATCAAGCAACCCCAATTCTTGCAATGTATCTATAGACAAGAAGGTAGATGGAGGTATCTCGCGAGAGAGTAGGCTAGTGTACCTTTGGCCTTCTTCTTCGGAATAAATCGGAAAGGGGGCGTTGAATCGCTCGGCTAAAACCACCGGATTCATCGAGTCATCTTCTTCCACCCTAGGTTGTTGATTTTGAGCCCTTTTGGTTCTTCTATACATGATTTATCGATTAGAATTGGTTAATCGGAAGCGGAATGTAGTTTTAATCGTTGAATTTTGCGATTTGGTGGAGAGAATTTGGAAAGGGATGGAGGATTTTCGAATTGGTGGTGAAAATTTGTGTTTCAAAACCCCAATTCGCGAAATAAAACTATGCCGATCGCCTCTTTTAGAGCGCTGCGTGCGCCGCGCCTGCCTCGCGCGCGCTGTCGCCGCCGCGCTTGCCTTGTGATCAATTTTTTTGTTTTTTTTTTTTTTTTTTCTTATACAAAAAGGAGAAAACTCAATTAAACCATTAGATACGGTTAGTCGAAAAAAAAATAAAAAAAATATATATAAAGGGAAAAAAAATTGGGTTGCCTCCCAAGAAGCGCTTATTTAACGTCTTTAGCTTGACGATACCTGAGTACGGTTCTTAAGTGACATCTTCGAGGCCTATGCTCTCAATTTTTTCATCCTGAGATATCCCTTCAAAATATGGCTTAACCCGATGACCATTCACCTTGAAAGATTCATGAGTCCTTGGATTAAGTAGTTTTACCGTTCCGTAAGGGTATACCTCTTCGATCTCAAATGGCCCATTCCATCTTGATTTTAGTTTCCCTGGAAATAACCACAATCGTGAGTTAAATAAAAGGACCTTCATACCTGGTTCGAGCGTTTTATGGATAATCCTTTTATCGCGCAATCGCTTGACTTTATCTTTGTATATTCGCTTATTTTCATATGCGTCATTACGAACCTCGTCAAGTTCAGACAATTGCAACTTCCTTTCGACTCCTGCTTTGTCCAAGTCAAAATTCGTTGCTTTGATAGCCCAATATGCCTTGTGCTCCACTTCAACTGGTAAATGACACGTTTTCCCGAAAACTAGTCTATAGGGGCTCATTCCCAAAACTATTTTATAAGTTGTCATGTATGCCCAGAGCGCATCATTTAACTTGGTAGCCCAGTCTTTCCTTGTAGGGTTTACTGTCTTCTCCAGAATCCCCTTTATTTGTTTGTTGGTGGTTTCTACTTGCCCGGAAGTTTGAGGATGATAAGGTGTAGCTACCTTATGTGTGATACCATTTTTCTTCATCAATTTTTCGAACAATTTGTTGCAAAAATGTTTTCCCCATCGCTAATGATAGCTCTCGGGAATCCAAACCTGCATAAAATATTTTCCTGCACAAACTTGATGACAGTGTTAACATCGCATGTCCTCGTGGGGATTGCCTCAACCCACCGAGACATGTAGTCAACAACAAGTATATATTCATAACCAAAAGACTTAGGAAAGGGCCCATGAAATCAATACCCCACATATCAAATATTTCAAGTACCAAGTTACTATTCAGAGGCATTTCATTCCTCCTACTAATATTTCCAGTTCTTTGGCATCTATCGCATGTCAACCCAAAATTATGCGCGTCTTTGAACAATGTTGGCCAATAGAGTCCTGACTGTAGAACCTTAAAGGCTATTTTACGGCCTCCAAAGTGCCCACCACAGTGCATTTCATGACAAAATGCCAAAACATCATTCTGTTCGTTTTCAGGAATACATCTTCGGATAATTTCATCCTTGCGGATTCTAAACAGGTAAAGGTCATCCCAAAAGTAGAACCTACAAGTAGATAAAAACCTTTTCTTTTCCTGAAATGAAAGATTAGTTCACATAATTCCACATGCAAGATAATTCACAATGTCGGCATACCAAGGAATTGAAGTAACCTCAAATAATTGCTCATGGGGGAAAGAATCAATTATATGCTCATTTTTATGAGAAGCAAGAGTATCATCATTAAGAATGAGACGAGACAAGTGATCTGCTACTACATTCTCGCACCCTTTTCTATCTTTTATTTCAACATTAAATTCTTGCAACATCAAAATCCACCGAATTAACCTAGGTTTAGCTTGTGGCTTACTCAAAAAGTAACGCAGAGCTGCGTGATCACTATGAATAATTACCTTAGACCCAACAATGTAAGATCTGAATTTATCCAAGGAGAAAACAACAGCTAATAGTTCTTTTTCAGTGGTAGTGTAATTTACTTGTGCATCATTAAGAGTCAAACTAGCATAGTAAATCACATGGAGCAATTTATCAATTCTTTGTCCTAAGACGGCCCCTACAGCATGATTAGACGCATCACACATAATTTCAAAAGGCAATGACCAATCAGGAGCAACAACAACATGAGCAGTTATCAATTTCTCTTTTAATGTGTTAAAGCATTCAAATATTTATCATCAAAATCAAAAGGGGCATCTTGAGCAAGCAATTTACAAAGAGGTTGACTAATTTTTGAAAAATCCTTAATAAACCTTCGATAAAATCCAGCATGCCCAAGAAAACTCCTAATGCCCTTAACATTAATGGGAGGAGGTAATTTTTCAATAACATCAATTTTAGCTTTATCAACCTCGATCCCTCTTTTTAAAACCACATGGCCTAAAACAATTCCGCTTGTCACCATAAAATGGCTCTTTTCCCAACTTAAAGTTAAATTGCATTAAATGCATCGTTCAAGAACCTTAGCCAATTTATTAAGACAATCAGAATAAGAGGATCCAAATACAGAAAAATCATCCATAAATACCTCAATGAAGTCCTCAACCATGTTAGAGAAAATTGAAAACATGCACCTTTGGAAAGTTGTTGGCGCATTGCAAAGTCCAAACGGCATTCGTCGAAATGCAAAAGTCCCAACTGGGCATGTGAAAGTAGTTTTTGCTTGATCCTCCGGTGCGATGGCCACTTGATAATAACCTGACAAACCATCCAAAAAACAATAGAAACTATGTCCTGCAAGTTTGTCAAGCATTTGATCAATAAAGGGAAGCGGGAAATGATCTTTTTAGTAGCAAACATTTAACTTCCTATAATTTATGCACATCCTCCATCCAGTCGTGGTCCTAGTGGGAATAATTTCACCCTTTTCGTTCTCTACAACTGTTATCCCACTCTTCTTTAGTACAACATGCACCGGACTCACCCATTCACTATCCGTAATTGGGTATATCACCCCTTCAGCTAGGAGTTTTAATACCTCTTTTTTCACTACTTCCATCATAATGGGGTTCAATCTTCTTTGAGCTTCTCTACTAGGCTTAACCCCTTCTTCTAGAATAATTCTATGCATGCATGTAGCAGGGCTAATCCCTTTGATATCACTCAACCCCCATCCAATTGCATTTTTAAATATTCTAAGCACCACCAACAATTCTCCCTCTTCTTCTTTAGAAAGTACAGTAGAAATAATCACCGGCTTCTGCTCACCTGCTTCTAAAAACACATATTTTAAATGTTTAGGGAGTTCTTTCAATTCCAGTTTTTGTTGGGGTTTATTGTCCACATATTCTAACGCAAATATTTCCATCACCACCCCTCGTTTTAGGCTTGCCCATACATCTTCCATGACGTCAAAAATATCATCCTGCTCAAGAAATAAAGTGTCAAGACTATAATCATGCAAGAAGGTATTTTCGACTGCCCCATCAATTAAATCAACGAAAGAGCAATTTTCAAGTGATGCATGCGAGGGGATAGGTATAGTATCAGAAATAGAGAAAGTCACGTTTCCCGAGAAACGATCATAGTCATGCGCCCATTTTTAACATCAATAAGTGTGTGCGTGGTGGCCATAAATGGGCGGCCTAATAGAAGTGTGTGCTCATTATCTTGATTTTGCACTTCCCCTACTTCTAATACAACAAAATCAACATGGACAATGAGACCACCCACTTTTACTAAAATATCTTCAATAATACATTTAGGGTACCGAATGGACCTATCAGCAAGTTGAAGACACATTCTAGTGGGCTTCAGTTCCCCTAAATCAAGTTGTTTAAAAATAGAATAAGGCATCAGATTGATCCCGGCCCCCAAATCGAGCATCCCAGAAGTTTCCTTACCATTTCCCATTGCAATTTTAATAACAAAACTACCCGGATCTCGTTGTTTAGGAGGAAATTGGTGCTGAAGAATCACACTTGCCACTTCGGAAACTATTACCTTCTTATTGTCGCCAAGCTTCCTTTTGTTGGATGCGAGTTCTTTGAAAAATTTGACATAATCTGGCACATTTCGTATAACATCTAGTAGAGGTAAATTAACATTAACCTTAGATAACATGTTATAGAAATCCAAGAACTGCTTATCCTGTTTTTCATTCCGAAGGCGACTTGGAAAAGGAATTGGAGGTTTGTAAGGATTGTTGGTTTTGTGCAAGACATATTCCTTACTCCCCTCTTCTTCCTTGTGCAAGGTTTTTGAATTTGACGCATTCTCGATCTCCTTGTCACCTACAAGGTTAGTCAAAGTAGTAGAAAATGGAATTTCAACTTTGTTATCAATAACCTTACCACTTCGTAACACGGTGTCGGCTTGGGCTTGTTCTGGTTGGCTAGGTAGCTTTCCTTTATTTACCACATGTTGAGCAATTTCACCCATTTGGGTGGCTAATTGACCAACTTGGGTTTCAAGACGTTTGAATGAAGCTTCCACAGACTCAAACCGTTGAATGCTGGCCTCTTGAGTTTTCTTACTAACCTGAATGAACGAACTCAAACTTTCCTCAATCGATGGAGGCCGAGGTTGATTTGATGGCTGACCTTGGGGTGTGGCCTCGGATGGATTTGAGATGGATTTTGCGAATTTCCCCAACTGAAGTTTGGATGATTCCGCCAACCTGGGTTGTAAGTCTGAGCGTTGGGATCATTACTAGGCCTTTGCTGAAAACCCTGGATAGCGTTAATGTCCTCAACCTGTTGATCAACCACCATATTACAAACATTAGCCCCATGACCAAATTCACCACAAATTCCGCATGACTCGGCAAAGGAAGGGGCGTTAGATGGATGCCCCCGTGTAGCCAACAATTGAACTTGTTTAGTCAACTCAGCCAATTGTTTGTCACATCGTAACTTGGTGCTATTTCATTCACGGTAGCCCATTTGCCTCGGGCACTTTTTTGTTGGGAGTTATCACTCATCATCTCTAGAATATCATAAATTTCCTGGGTTGTGTGCACACCCATATCACCCCCAGTAGCATTGTCAACCATATATTGAAAGTTATGTGATAATCCATCATAGAAAAATTGGTTTAACAATTCCAACGGGTAGTGATGATGTGGGCATTTAGCCTGTAAATCTTTGAAGCGATCCCATGCCTCATGAAAAGGTTCACCTTCCATTTGACAAAAGGTAGCTATCTTACCTCGTAGATCCGAAGTTTTCTGATGAGAGTAGTACCTTCCCATGAACTTATTGTACACCGCCTTCCAAATAGTAAGAGAGTCGGGAGGTAGAGACATAAGCCATGTTTTTGCCCGATCTTTCAGAGTATATGGAAAGCAGTGCATCCTTAGCTGATCCTCATTCAAACCCTGCAGAGGAAAAGTTTGAATGATAGAATAGAATTCCCGAATGAAGTTGAGAGGATCTTCATTGGGCATTCCATAAAAAGACGGTAGCTGATTGAAGTGTATATTTTTAGCGCATAGTTCCGTCTTTGCTTGTCCCAGTGATGCAAGAGGTCGCAGATTCCGATCGACACGCGAACTCACGATCAAGGTCGGGCGTGCCTGCTCTGCGTTGTTTCCATCTTGATTGTCACCCATTGCTGGCTCGTCTATTTGTCCTTCCTTTGGAATGCGGTCCTGAGAATCCTCGCTACTAACCGAAGAATTGTCCCCCTCGTTCCTTATACATCTCGGAACGCGGTGAATGTCGTCTACAAAAGGTGCAAGCTCCATATTGAGATTCATACGACCTTGCATAAACAAACTTAAGAAAACAAATCAAACGTACCCGTGGAATAAGGGTAAAAATCAAAAAGCAAACAAGAAGAAATCCTAAACTAAAAACACGAAAAATAGACACAAAATAATTATTACGCCTAAAGCCTTCCCCGGCAACGGCGCCAAAATTTTGTTCGACCGCTAAGCACCTAAAATAAATCTAGCAATCCTCGCAAGAGAACGAGATCAATTGTAGGGTAGCAAGTTAACCACAAGTCGTCTCTCAAGGAAGACTTAGCCGGCAAATAATTATTATGTATCACAATTGACAGAAAATAAAACCTAAACACTCTAACTAGATTTGTTGGATTTATTTAAACTAAAAGAAAACAATTAAAAAGACAAATTAAAACTAAGCAGGATTAAACTTGGAGAAAAAGATATGGGAGAAAGTCTAGGATTATGGATTCATCTCATCAAACTTGCAAGCAGAATATCAATTAATTGATCATGCGTTTAACAAATATAACAATCATGCAAAGACTAGGTCTAGATCTGATAACTCTCGTATTCACAGATTAGGGCTATCCCAACATAATTTGCTATTTTCATTAAACCTAGGGTTAGATAATACATTTCTGATTCATATCTAACCCCCTGAGTAAATTTAATCCAGGGATAATATCTTCGATCGATCTCAATTATCCCCTTAAACAATCAAGAGTTGGCCAAACAATCAATCAACAAGTAAAACAATTTATTAAGGAAAGCAGATCAATTAATCAATACTCATGCTTGTTTGTTTGAATCAAATCATCATAATCCTATAACAAGGAAATTAGTTCATGCTTGGGATGGGATCATAATCTCAATTGAAGGAAAGAAAACAATCATAAACATGATCATGCAATAATAATAATCCCCCCAACAATTGAAATCAGACAAAATAGATGAAAAAATCTTACTCTTTGATTAAGAAGCAAAAATAACTTCAATGGGAAGAACCCAAGCAATCCCAATGTTGAAAGCAAGAGAAAAAAAATACAAAAAACTAAAGCATAGAAGTGCTATGAATGAGAGTGTGTCGGAAATAGGGGCTCCCCAAGTCCTATTTATAAGCCTAGAGTCCTAAACAAGGTAGAAGAGCCAAAAATCGGATAAAAATCAGAAATTTCGTGTTCAGCACGACACCGCGCGTGCCCGCGTGCTCCAGAGCACACCCGCGCAAGCCGGACCTGCAGCCGACCTTCCTCGCGCGCCCGCGCATCCCACGCGCCCTTCATCCCTGCGCGCCGCAGGGCTTTATTTTGCTCTTCCGCGTCCGCGCGCCGCGCACTCCACGGGCCGATGTTTGTCATTATGCCCGTTTTCTCTATTTTTCATCCGTTTTCGATCCTCTTTTCATCATAACCTATAAAAATGACAAACAAAACACCCTACGTAACACTCGACACTATAACCAATATTTTAACCTACGAAAATATGCATAATCACACACAAAATAAAACAAAAACACACAAAAATAATACTCAAAAACATGCAAAACAACGTAATTAACATTGGAAGAAATAAATAAAATTCGGGTCGCGTTTCACTAAAAATGGGTTCGTGTTACTTAACCAAATAAATAAATCACTACACAACGTCGTATCTCATGTCACTAAAATTTGAGGCGTCACATGGTAGGCTAGGACACATTAATTATGATGTTTTACGTAGATTAATTAGCTTGAATTATATACCAACATTCCATATTGATTCCAAGCACAAGTGTGAAACTTGTGTTGATGCAAAGTTAACAAGGACATCATTTAAAAATATTGAAAGAAATAATGAACCACTTGATTTAATTCACATCGATGTATGTGATTTAAAAGCGACACAAACACGTGGTGGCAACAAGTACTTCATTACTTTTATAGATGATAACACAAAGTTTTGTTATGTGTATCTTCTTAAAAGTAAAGATGAAACTAAAAAAAAAAAAAACAAAAAAAATAATCAAAAAATATGCAGGAGCGTAAAAAAAGAAAAAAAAAGTAGATACAAAAGGAAAAAAATAGGTACAAAAGTGATATGAGCATTTTTGTGGTATGTTTAATCAAAAAGAGGGTATTTTATGTAATTTCCCCTAATATTAACTCAATATATAAATCAAATTATATATTTGTTTATTAAATGTCGTTTTTGTCCACAACATAAAGATTGAAAGCTCAAATGCATGGTTTCGAGTTTTTTCTTTTAGAATATTATTCTAGCATGAACGATACCATCACATGAAAAAAGGATATTGGTTTAAGGAGTGTTTACAAATATTTTTGCTTTTCTAAGAAGTTATTATTGTAGTAGAAGCAAAAGTAATTGAGAAAAAATAATTGATAACGTTTGCAAATAAAAATTAATTAATAGCTGAAAAATAAAAGTTCGAGCGTTCTGAAAAAATGCTCTTTAAAAATTAGATTTTGAATAGAAAGACATTACTCTTATATGAATGACATTGGTATTAAGATAAAGTAATATGAAAAAAATTGAGGATATAAGCATATATAAAAAAAATCTTCTTATTTACAAATATACCAAAAGTACTTTTCCAAAATGAGAAGCACCCCATCCCTAACTTTTTGATTTTGATTAAATGAATCCCCAATACAGGCTCCTCCTAATTTCAATTTGTCTGCAAAAGGAAGATCAATACAACTTCAAAATAGTTAATAAATGAAAAGCCACAATTTCATGAGAAGTGTTTGCTGCAACGGATAGTTCTGCTGTCAAAAGGGTATAGTGATCGGTCGCTATGTAGTAATATTCGAATTTTAAACCGTTGAAAAGTATTTTTGACACCATATGGCATCTAGAGCGACTGTGCGCCTTATTTTTTTAGCTTCACCGCAAGTGTACGGTGTAGTTTATAGAATATGGTTAGCAAGGTCGAATCCACAGGGACTAATAAATTACTGTACTAAGTACTGGGATTGTAATAGCCTTATTTTTATCCAGACGATCGAAATTTGATGGATTGGTTTTATTAATGCAAGACAAGAATTTATCCTAAAAAGACAAAGTAAAGAGTTGATTGAAAGATCAAGGAGATGAATGGATTCATGGGTTATGGTTTCAGTTAATATCCCCTTTTATTACCAGATTAATCACAACCAAAGTTATTATTATTCTTTCCTATAAGACAACCACAAAAGCATTTTACCCTCTCTCTCGAGATGTATGTAAAAATGTTGATTGGAATATCTATGCTAGCATCTCTACTCAACATCAGATATTCAACTCCCAAAAGCACAAAAGATTTAAATATCCTCACAAATATTCACAGACTTCTCAATTTTGCAAATATTCATGTCAAGTACTCACCGATCTAGTATTGAAACTCATCTTTCGAATTATGAATCAATACATCAAAGCAAGTTAAACCAAACACGTTTTGATAAAACAAGAATTAAAACAAAGTACTCGAATAGGGTTGGAAAAAATAACTTCAATTGCAATTAATCATCCAATAAAAGTATCCATTAACCTAATCCCAAACCCGGGAATCACAAGATGTTTAGCTAGACATAGAAAATAAATAATCCATAGACAAATTATTCAAGTTCATATCTAACTAATCAAAAGTAAATGATACGATGGAATGAGTAAACTCATGGATGCTGATGATCTCTCGATCTATCTTCAATCCTCAAGCGTGTGGTTGCAACCTCGATCAATCCCTCCAATCTTTCGGTAGAAGGTTGCTCTTTTCTCTGCATTCTAGGGCAAAAGTCAGTGTGTCCTCGTTTGTGGCCGCCTCGTCTCTATTTGTACTTCGTTTAGGTTAAAACCTAGTTGAGTGTCTACCAAACTCTATTTTCCCGCACAGGCACACGGGTCGTGCGCCTAGCGCACGCCCAGCCCGTGCGAGGGTACCGCAGGCATTTTTCTTTTCGCTGAAGGGCGCACGGGCCGTACGCTCCATGCACGACCAGACCGTGCGTCATGCCGTGGGCTGAGTCTCAATCCTAGGTGGCACACGGGTCGTGATATGGGCGCACGCCCGCCCGTGCGCACCTGCTGGAGCTGATAATTGTTCGTTTCCTTACATTTCTCGCCCGGTTCATTTGACTTCTTCTCGATTCAACTCCAAACATCGTACGTTACTTCAAGTGTTGGCGGTCCTTAACCGCAATGCTCCAAATTGTTGCCAAAATGCTACCAATATCATTCAATTCCTACAAAACGAGCAAAGCGTAATACCTTTTCCACAAAATAGAAATAAAGCCCTTTTTCACTCAAGTAATGCATGCATAACAACTAATTCTAACTACAATTAAGCCCAAAATACATGCAAAACACATACCAATCAAAGCCCCAAACTTAAACTGTTGACAGTCTCGGTCAACGCTTTATAATCAAGACAAAACACAAATGGAAGTAATGAACAGCAAATCAAGAACAACGCATCATAATTCATGTCGTTTATCCATAGACGTCAAGCAACAAATCAACCAAGCTTCAAATATCTAACACAGAGCACAAGTCAATTAAAACCATGGCAAATACTTCAAATCACGCCTCTCATGGATTAAGTGTATACTCTCTTCTCTAGAATAATAAGGGACGTGTATTCGCTCAAATCATATCAATGTTGACGAAATTACCATAGGCTTGCAAATCGTCTCACATCTCCGCCACTCGATTGTATGCAACTCATAAATCAAAAAGGACTTTGCTTTTGGTTGTAATGAAGGCTCTTTGGTTAAGGTATGGAAATATGGAGAAAGTGACTCAAACTCAAGCGTATAGATTGGTAAGCATATCTTTTTTTCCTCAATCAAATATTCTCATTCAAATCAAACATGCACCTCCAATCACCTCTTATTCTTATCACATTTCTCTTTTCCCTCTTTTTTTTTCATATACTCTACTTTCTTCCACCTTACATCATAACTCTCAGCCTATAAGTTCATTTTCGGCCAACTCACTTAGGCAGTCGATTTTTTTTTCCGACCCTTTTGTGTGTGATATCCTCCTTTTTTCTCCTTTTCTTCTTTTATTCCCAACATCCAACATGCACACCATTACCTAACTTATCCTCCTATTCAACCTTATTCAATCCCCTTACTTAATGTTATACGCTCAAGTTTACGGTAACAAATATATCAAGTTACGGCTTGAATTGTGGCTATCAAAAATCAGGCAATAAGGCTCAAATTGACTAACTAGGGAAATTAAATGTCATTAGGTAGGCAAAAGGCTTGAAAGACTTAACAAAAATGGCCTAAAATCATCTTCATAAATTGCATACAACATGTGACTTTGACAGAAATACTAGAGCAAGTTCTAGAATTCATATCAACATGAATGACATACTCAATCAACAAACAAGACTGCATATAATGAAAGCAGTGAAGGCTCAAAAAGCTCACAGGACCGGACCGTGTGGTGTCACACAGCCGTGTGGAAGTGCCGGTGTGAAACCACACAACCGTGTGAAATGGAGCAAAACGGGGGACGGAACCATGCCCACACGACCGGACCGTGTGAACCCACATGGGCTTGTGGGAAAGGGCATCGCACCGCACCACCAGCCCGCGTAAGATCACACAACTGTTTGGGAAAGGTTTACGCAACACACCACACGGCCGTGTGGTGCCACACGGCCAGTCCGTGTGGGACTCTGCCACAACGCGCTTTTCGGAGTTCTTTTCCCATTCCAACTCTACAAGTGATCTCTCCCAGCATCTATAAAAGGGACTCAAGACTTGCACGAAAATAAATCACTTCATACAACATACAACACATCAAATTACGCAGGAACGCAAGAATCAAAGATCTTCTGAGAGAAGAAGGCTAGGTCGCGAAGAACACCACAAGGCTTTCGCATCTACAAGAGCACAAGAGCTTCGAAGGCTTGGAAGAAGAATCCATTCTGACAAGAAGAGGTTTTCTTTCTATGTCTAAGATCTCTTGTCTGTGCTTAAATAATATCATAATGTTGATTTCGAATTTGTCTATAAATTTATAATCAATGTTTGACTTATCTTTCGGATCTTAGGGGCATAATCGAAACTGTGGATTCATGTTAAATATGATTATTTGTTTTTCTAATTAATTCATGCTTTCTATTTTATGAATTTGAATGCTTATTCTTAATTGCTTTTTATTTGGCCAATAATTTGCATGTCGTACTTGTTAGTCCAGAATCCGGGAGGTGAGTTCTAACGAGACGAAAATCGAATTCAGACATAAACAAGGTAATGTATCGGGAAACTACTTCTGTTTGTGGGGAGTATTTCAATTCAAAGATCTTTTAGGAGTTATTAATAGTTGTGATGGATCGGGAGACCTCAATTATTATTAATCTACTATTTATACATATAATAAATAGATACATACAATTATACAAATATATATATATATAACTTATATATTTATTCACTTTGTAAGATAGTTTTTTTATTTCCAATATTTTTGTCCAGATATGTGTTCCATGTTCAACCTTTTGGAGTATTGATTATTTTACAAATTTTGTTGTGTATGTTTTGGATTTTTTTGAAAATTATGATCGGATATTTTGTGTTTTCCATATGTTTGATAAGAGAAAATACGATAGAATATATTGTATAACCTCGATAATTTAATGCTTGATTAATTAATAACCCCGTTTCAATAATACTTTTGGTTGGTCCCGATTTGGGTACAACAAGCAAAATTAATAATTCCTAATTTAATATCTCGCTAAA
Source organism: Rehmannia glutinosa (assembly GCA_016081115.2). Taxonomy (NCBI): domain Eukaryota; kingdom Viridiplantae; phylum Streptophyta; class Magnoliopsida; order Lamiales; family Orobanchaceae; genus Rehmannia; species Rehmannia glutinosa. Next base: position 65,022 of record JABTTQ020002093.1, read on the forward strand.
TAATATATATTGGTAGTCCCAAGACTATTAATTTATAGATGTTTAACTATATAATTGTCCAACAATAGTTTTTTGTAAGAAACTAAATAAAATAACACAAAAACTCATGTCAGACCATCTAACGGGTCTTTTTCCTTAGACGGATCCAACCCGACCCCGGTCTTTTCATAATTTCATGCACCGGTGGCATGTTTGTAATATTCTGGGACAATGCATCCGAAAAGTATTAGTAGTTCCTCGAAAAAGTATTAGTAGTTCCCTGAAGAGTATTTTAGTAGTTCTTCTGAATATAATTAATTTTTTCTCCCGAAAAGTATTAGGAGTCCCTCAAAAAGTATTAGTAATAACGATGAAATGTATTAGTAATCTGCGTGAACAGTTTTTTTAATCCTCTTGAAAAATATTTATTTTTTCCATCAAGAGTATTAGTATTCCTACTAAAACGTATTAGTAATTTATTAGTCTTATTTAAAAGTATTATGTTTTTCGATTAAATGTATTTTAGTATTCCTCTGGAAAAGTAATAGTTTTCCTCATAAAGAGTATTAGTAGTTCTCATAAAAGTATTAGTTCTTCCCCCAAAAAGTATCAGTAGTCATCCTGAAAAATATTTGGTAGCACCACTAAAAATATTAGTTTTTCCTCCGAAAAGTATTAGTAGTCCTCCTAATATTAGCAACTCTTCTAAAATGTATTAGCAACAGCCAGGGGATGTGGTATTGGTACTTGTGCGGGCTGTTGGTGGGCTGACGGGTCGGATATTTGGATCCTTCTAACAAACTAGATACATTAGACCGTCTGACAGGAGACTAACCCATGTAAATATTGTTTTTGTTAATAAAAAAACTAAATAGTTAAATACTAAATTATGATTCAAAATATGCCGAAAAGCTTACCAATTATAAAATTATAAGCATTTATATTACTTTTTTATACAGTGATGTTCATTATTTTTGGGAGATAAAAATATAAAATTATTTATCTATTAGGAAAATAGAATTATGTGAAAATTCGACTTACTGAAACTATTTTTTTTATATTAACAAAGTATAAAAGTTGTTGTCAAAATGATTTGCATTAATAATCAAAACGTACTAAATTATGTTGAGGGTGAAAACTCGATTTACTGAAAATAAGAAATTACAATAGTCAAAACACATGAATATACAAAATGTTCAATAGGCCGAATGCATAATTTTTAAAATCCACTACAAAATAAAATTTTGTGTAAATATATCTTTTTTATTTATTATATTTTTTTATTTTATACATGCAGTATGAGTGTCAAACCGAAGATTGTAAAAATATGGTTAATTTGATATATCACACGTCAAAAACTAATCAAAAATGTGAAAATAATTTTTTTTTAAAATAAAGATAAATATAATAGTTAATGCAGTGCACACACGTATTTGAAAAATCAATAATGCAGTATGCAGATTTGGAAACCATAAAATTACATATATTTTTTTATCTTTCTTTTTCCAGATGTTTATTACTTTTCATATGAATAAAAAATGGGTGGGAAAACTTTATAGTTATTTGAGAATAGGGTTGTAAGTGAACAGAGCGTTCGGCAAACAGCTCGTGAATATGCTCGGATAACGTTCGTTTATGTTCGTTTATTTAGTTAAGTGAGCATAAACGAACACATTTTGAGGCTAGTGTAATAAACGAACAGAGGTTGAACAATTTTATACCCGTTTACTAAAAGCTCGTGAACAAGTTTGTTTAGTGTTCGTTTATAAATGTTCAAGAACAAGCTCATATAATATTTTTTTAGACTTGTTCGTGAACAAACTCGTTAAGGGCTCGACTAATAGCTTGATTATTTTAAAAAAATAATTAAAAATATTTTATTTTAATAAAATTAAAAAGACTTAAAGCCCTTAAGATACATAATACTCTCTAAACCCTACCCTAATACGTAATATAGTGAAAAAAAATCATTAAATAAGCTCTGGCCCATATTTTTTCAACTATTTCTAATATAGTTTGGCTGCCAATTGTTTGGTTAGTTACTTAATGTATGTGTATTTATTTTTTGACAATAATTTATATGTATTTTCATCTATAAGTTTGAAAAAATATTACTTGTTTATCGTTCACGAAAAAAGTCAAATTTTTGTTTATTTGTTGTTCGCGAACAAAGTTACTAATTGTTTGAACATATTGAACACGAACTCAAAACGAACACGTTAACGAACATGTTCACAAACACATTCAAGCATTAAATTTTCTTATCAAGCCGAACACGAACAAGCTTTTTTAAAATTGTATCAAGCTCAAGCCAAGCTTGAACATGTATAAAATTAAACGAACATATGGCAAACAAGTTAAAGCTCGGCTCGGCTCGGATCGTTTACAGCCCTATTTGAGAATAGTCTTTCTTTATATATAGAGAAAGAGAGATTTAATATGCATTAAAGCTTCCATTTTCTTGTTAAATTTATAAATAAAGAAATTGAAGTAAATGGGGAATTGTTGGAATTTTTTCTTTTATGATTAAACAAGGGCAAATTAAGTAAATAATTTGTATATTTATAATTTCCAATATATTTCTTAAACTGTGTAAAAATCAAATTTAGACTGTAAAATTGGGATGGAAACGGAGTAACATTTATCAAATAGGGGGAAAATGCAAAATTAGTCCTGTATCTATATGAGTTTTGCAATATTAGTCCTATAACTTTGAAATTGTGATATTAGTCCCGTAAGTTTTGTCTCTTTCGCAAATTTGGTCCCGTAAGTTTCTGATTGTGCAATTTTCGTCCTACAAATTTTAAGTTGGTTCAAATTTGGTCCTAAGTGCTATTTCAATATTTTTGTTATTCCCAAAAATGCCATTGTAGCCAAAATATTCAATTTATCTAAAATCAAACAAGTAGAAAATGGTATCAGAGCCTATGTACTATTCACTTCTAAGTTGATTTTATTTATCATTTATACTATAGATTGTCTAATGAGAAAATAATAGAATTATCAATTTTGATAAAAATCCGAGATACGAGTTTTACATGTATTATTTTATAATTATGGAAATACAAAAAACATGTACAAATTTGACAAAATTTGTTTTTTTGACTAATAGGACTGAAATTACCACAACTAAATAGTATAAGAATAGAATTTCCAAATTCTAAAAATTATAAGATTAAAATTCTATTTTTGTTGAGGGGCGAAATTGTCATAGAATTAATATTGCAACTTTAAAAGTTACAAGACTAATATTACAATACCCCTATATTTAAAGGACCAAATTTGCAATTTTCCCTCAAATAGGCAACAAACTATTTCTCAAGGGAGATTTTCTAAGAAAGCTAGATATTTATGTCTAGAAAAAAAGGAAGATTACCAAAATGCCTTTGGGAATAACCAAAGTTGTCACTGGACTCCGGTTATTGCTCTTTAATTCTGACTGTAGAAGCGGTAGTTCTGCCCACAATCACGACCAGCCCAGATTTCATTATCTAATCCTTAAATATGGATTATACATACTATTAATATTCTCATTACAAAAGAAAAAAAAAACTAAATAAAAATGGTGGTGTATAAATTTGGCATTTATTTTACAATCTGTTACTCCATATTTCCTTCACCACAAAGCTAGTTATAGTTTTCCCTCTCTTCCTCCTGCCCTCTCTCATACTCTCTCTCTCTCTCTCTCATACTAGCGCTCTCTCCTCTGTTCATCTTGCTGGGCAGGAGAGGGTAATGAAAATTCTTCAAAGCTTTTAATTCTTTTTAGATTTTTCTGGCCATCTCCTGTAAATTTGAAGCCCAAGCAAACGTGGAAATTTGTACATAGCTTTTCAGATTGTAATTAAGTAATGGAAGGTAATTAAGCTCATACTAACTGTACATATGATTTTGTTCCGCTACGTAATTTTTTTTTCTTATGAGAAATTACAATTTTCAAATTCAAATAAAAATTAGGTGAAACTGTTTCGGAAATGTGTGAAAAGGAGGGGAAACAGGTTCCAGAAGATGGTTTAAATGAACCAAAATCTTCGGAACATGTCGATAATGGGGAAAGAGAGGAAGAAGAAGAAGAGAGTGGCGAAACAGAGTCCTCCGAAAATGAAACGAAACGACAATTAATTGACGATCAGTTCTCTCCGAGAGGCGTTTTGGAGGTCCGGGTCACGGGTCCGGGTTCGGGCTCGGATTCGGATCCGGATCAGGGGAGCATTGATCGGAGCAGCAGTTCTGGGAGCGAGAAATCTCCGGTGGTGGAGAGAGGAGGAATTGCAGGGGAACTTATTAATAATTATTATGGAAATTTGCATTGGAAGAAATTGTTTGGTCAGGTGAAGAGGACATCGGTGTGGAAATTTTCGACTGTTTCGTTGCTCGGGCACGATCCGTCGAAGACGAAGAAGTCGTCGAGGAAGAAGTTGGAGAGGAAAAGTAGCTCTGAGGACGCCATTGATGATGGGGAATTTGTGATGCCTAAACCGTCTTGGAGGAATTTTAGTTATGAGGAGCTTAAACAAGCTACTGATGGTTTTAGCTCTGGTGAGTTTGTTAATAATTTTTTTCATTTTCTTCATCATGATTTCTAATTTCTAATTGTTGAACATATATATTGTCATTGTTGGTGTCTGTTTTATAAATTGTGAAGAACATATATTCTCACCTTGTTTTTGCCATGGTAATTTTTAGTGTCTGTTAGAAGTTTGTTTTCTTGGTCTATCTTCTGTTTCATTGGTTTTTGGGATAATTTCAAAAACGCCCATGAAGTTCACCCTAATTACCAAAAAAAGAAAAACTCAGTTATCTTTCAAAATCACAAATACCCTTGACATTTGTTTATCTTTCAAATCACTCCCCAAGAGGTGGATATTTGTTAGGTATACAAACCTCAAGGGTGTGTTTGTAACTCTATAAGGGGTTGTTTGTAATTTAAAAAATAGTTGGAGCTTTTTGTAATTAGGCTAAATCTCAGGGGTATTTTTGTAATTTATCCCCATTTTTTTTTTCTCTGTTGTTTCATGATCTGCTGTCAAGGTGAAAGTAAAAGAACAAATAAAGCTCTAGTTTTTATCTTTTGCCATTAGTGAGGTAATACAATACTCTCCATCAGTGCAATTTGTTAAATGAAAAGAATTGTTAAGAGGGTATTTGTAATTTAAAAAAATAAAATTTAATATATATAATTAGAGTTAAGTAGGATAGTTTTTTGTAAATTACCCGAGAAAAATGCAGTAGAAACTCATTGAGAGAAAATTGGGCTAATTGGACCTCTGTCCAACACATGGTTGCATTTAATATTGCATAGGTATATTGATGGCACGGCAAACACCCTTTGAAAATCCTCTAGATACATAATAGTACACTCCACGTACTGGAATGGTAAAAGGGCTGATTCAATAATATTCTATAATGAAAGGTACATTACTTTCTGTTGTCATTAATCTTATCTGATATTGCTGCGACTAAAGTTGGGACTTAATGTGAGTCATCATCTAATAAAAGTTTGAGTTATTAGTGTACCAATTTCTAAGTTATAATGTTTTTTGTTCAATTAAAGAGGTGGTTGGATATCAAGTCATAAATTAGTAACTACCCCACTTTGGAGTCAGATAACTTTCTCCACTTAAAACAGCCTTCTATTTTTTGGGAGCACAAACATTTGACTGAGTTCATTTTGGACATTAGCAACCATAGAACTAGAAAGTAATGGTGGGTAATTATGATTAGATGGGATTTAGATTTGATGGATAACACTGTGTCTCTAAGAAATATACGAGGACAAGTGCTATTCATCCAATATAATGGAATAAAAAGTGGAATAAGAAATCTTAATCCAATTAGAGGGTATATTAGTTTTAAGTTTTAGTTTAACTCTTTTTTCTTACTGTGATACCAATGAGTTTCAAAACTGGGTAAATAAGTCCAATTTTTTGTTGGACTAGAAATTACTCTTGGTTTTCTTTCTTTTTTTGGTATAATTACAAAAACCCTCTTGATGTTTGGGGTAATTACAAAAAAATCAAGAGTTGTTTCAAAATTACAAAAAGCCAACTCATGTTTGATTATGTCTTAAATCTGAGGGGTAACTGTAAAATTTATATAAATATCATCGGGTTTTTGAAAAGTTTTTTTCTTTTAGAGGGGGAAATGTAAGACGAAATCAAACCACAAGAGTTCTTTTTTGTAATTTTCACAAACATATGGAGTTTTTTGTAATTAACTGAACCTGAGGGTAATTATCCCTTCTTTTTTTTAAAAAAAACAAAAAAGCAGCAAAGTACTGGTATTTTATCTGAGATATACATAAGATGGTCATAGCTCTAATTTAAAATACGTTCATCAAATTTAGGTAATTATCTTGTTTAACAACTCATGAAACCTTGCAAACAATAAAATATTTAAAAGTTAGGTATACTATGAAAAACTGCTTAACAATGGGTGCTTGTGTTTGACTACTTTTATATAGGGTGGTTGCTGCTACTTTCAGTCCCCTGTAAATTTATTTCTCGCATACTAATTACTAAAAGATAAATAAAGGTTCAGAAAATATATATTCATAAATGAAGCCTATATAAATCCCTACATGGCATAACTTGTGGTATTCAATTAAGAAGGAATACGACAATAAAACTGTTGAATCCAGTCAAGAATTGATATTAATCAAACCACAACATCTTTGCATGCCATAATTGATAAAGTTGAAAGTTAGCGTAACGACACCGTATCGTTCAGGGGTTGGGGTCTTTGAAAGTTACCTTTTTGAGGAAGTTGTTGAATTTTTCAAATTTGATAATAGGAATAATTACAAAAACACCCCTTCGATTTAGCTTAATTACAAAAAAAATCCAGTTATCTTTCAAAATTTCAAATACCCCCTTTACATTTGTTTTTCTCTTACAAATCACCCCTCAAGAGTAAGGTATTTGTTACGTAAATACAAAACTCATGTGGGTGCATGTTTGTAACACTACAAGGGGTATTTGTAATTTTGAAAGATAATTGGAGTTTTATGGTAATTAAGCTAAACCTGAGGAGTGTTTCTGTAATTATCCCTCGATAATATAAGTATTTTCCTGAATCTTCTAATCCTAATGGACCTAAAACATTGCCATGATTAAATGTAGTCAAGTTTGAGCTGCTAGGGACTTTGAGCCTTTGTCCAGTTGATTTATCTATGTGTTGAATAATTAATTGGCAGTCATGATCAAAGAATACAAGTTTAACTTATGTGAATGATGTACTATACAGACACTATTGTACAGAACATGAGTCCATTTGATGTGTGTTGCTGTTTCAGACAACAATAGTTTTGTAGCATTTGTTGACAAGTCTAATTAAGTGTACAATCCTGTACAGACAAAATAAGTGTCCCAGCTACATATCTTATGTTTTACCTGTTAACTTTTTAGTTTCAACTATTCCATTTTGATCAGATAAGTTGATTGGGAAAGGGGGACATGCAGAAGTGTACAAAGGGTGTTTATCAGATGGACAAGTTGTAGCAGTGAAGAAGATAATAAAGGAAAACAAGAACGACGAGGATAAAGTTGGCGACTTCTTTTCTGAACTCGGGATCATCGCTCACATTGATCACCCGAACACGGCTAAACTGATCGGCTTCAGTGCCGATAAGGGTTTGCACCTTGTCCTCCAGTTTTCTCCACATGGAAGCCTCGCCACTGTACTTCACGGTGATGTGTTTAATTGTATTGCTATCTGTGAAACTTAGGGAATGTTTGCAATCACTAACAAAAAAAGTTTTTCTCATCTTTTGGCCGGGAAAAAGAACTTTTTAGTATTTACAAATGTCAACTTCTGTTTCTGATTCTGTTTCATTTAATCAGAATCTAAAAGCATGGTGATGGTTGCTTTAGATTTCTGATTCTACTTCTGGTTTAACTTTTACAAATAAATAAACACATTTACAACTTTTTCACCAAACACTCTCAACTTCTGATTTTATTTGCAAACGCTACCAACTTGTGATTCTAAACTATTTTTACTTCTGCTACAATAAATCACTTCTTAAAAAAGCAGAAGTTTTTGCAAACACCCCCTTACTTCCTTGAGATTTGGTTCAATTATACAAATTTCAACCTGAGTATGGGGTATTTGTTGAGTAAATACAAATTGTTTGTAATACCTTAAGGGAGGTATTTGAAATTTTGAAAGAAATTGGGATCTTGCATTTAGATAGGAAATGACAAACAATGCAGTAGCACAAGCAGTTTCAAATTCAAAACTAAAAATTTCAAAACTTAGAAAAGAACATGACAGCAGAGCAGGACAAACAAAATGGATAGAGTAACAGCATATTAATTCCAAATGGACCAGGATTTTGTATGCAACTCAACAGTAATAAAAGGATATAAACCATGTTTAATCATGTGACATCTTGTCTAATGAAGAGAGATTCAGTATTTCAGGTTGTGCAGAGTGTGTAGAATGGAAAATACGATACAAGGTGGCGATTGGGATCGCTGAGGGATTGCAGTATCTGCATTGTAATTGCCAGAGGCGAATAATTCACAGAGATATAACGGCCTCAAACATTTTACTGTCCGAAAATTATGAGGCTGAGGTTCGTTTTTTTTTTTTTAATGTTTCGTTAAGTAGAATAAGAACATCATTTCATTTTATAGGCCTTGTAGCTTTATTTATGTTGAATTTTATGCAGATATCAGACTTTGGACTAGCAAAATGGCTACCAGAGAAATGGGGTCATCTTGTTGTTTCTCCAATTGAAGGGACTTTTGGGTAATATCTTGAAGTTTCACTTGCCTATCGGGATTTTTTTAACTTTCATACGTGTTTAATTAATTTTATGACTATTTTTTCTACGTTAAAATCAGGTATATGGCTCCGGAATATTTCATGCACGGGATGGTTAACGAGAAGACTGATGTTTTCGCCTTCGGTGTTCTACTGCTCGAGCTCATAACAGGTCGTCGAGCACTTGACTCCTGTCGACAAAGCCTTGTGATGTGGGTATGTATGAAATCTTTTCACATTTCTTTTCTTTCTATTTTGGGTTAATTACAAAAAATATCCTTCAGGGTCAGTATAATTGGAAAAAAAAAACTATCTTTTAAAATAGGGATAATTAAGAAAATGCCCCATAGGTTTGGGTTAATTACAAAAAGCCCACAGATGTTTCAAATTACAAAACCCCTCTCAGGCTTGATTCTGTCTTAAATTTAAGAAGGTAACTGTAATATTTCTATAAATATCAGAGGATTTTTGAAATGTTTTTTTGCTTATGAATGAGGAAAATGTAAGACGGAATTAACATTTCTGGGATTTTTTGTAATTTTCAAAAATCTCTGTTTTTTTTGTAATTAGCCCAAACCTCAGGAAGTCTTTTGTAATTATTCCTTTAAAATAGCAGATACCTGCATGACATTTAATTCTATTTTACAAGTTGCACCCTCAAGAGGGGGTATTTTGTTAAGAAAATACAAACTTCAAGGGGTATTTGTAATTTTCAAATGTAACTGGATCTTTTTGTAATTAGCAACCTAAATGGTAGTTTTTGTAATTAATTCTGCATTTTCTGGCCTCATGCCACATTTGAGACTTTCTTCAGAAAAATATGAAGATAAACTCATCTGTTATATGTTAAACTAAATGTCAGAAGATGACCTTTATTTTTTATTATCTGTCTACAAATGGCATACTAATTCTCATGGTTTGCTAGGCAAAACCATTTCTTGAGAAGAACAATGTCAAAGAAATAGCAGATCCTCGATTAGGACAAACGTACGACGTTATAGAAATGAAACGCGCCATGTTCACAGCTTCGACATGCATTCATCACTTGCCTAGCACGCGGCCCAACATGAAACGGGTATGTACCAATCAAAACACACTATTCGCAGCTCTCATTTCTGGGTCAAAAAAATCCTTTAAAATCATGGCCTCAAAGCGTTGTTACATGTCGTGCCGTAGGTTGTTCAGCTGCTAAAAGGCGAGAACGAAGGAGTAGACATGAAGCAAAAATCGATGGGCGGGAGAGCGTTGCTTTTGGATGCTTGTGACTTGGAAGAGTACACTTCTACCACTTACCTTAAGGACTTAAATCGGCATATGGAACTAGTTATGGAGTAAATTAAAAAATATGTATACAGTTCGATCGCGGTAATCTTTTTTTCAGACAAGCAACACCGTTAATCAGCTGTCGTTTTAGCTGCTGCTGCTGCATTGCAATGTGTATATATCAGAGGTCGGAAAACATTCTGGTCCTGCAATGTGTGGTGCTCTGAAGAAGGATCGCCTGTTTATTATATCCATTCGTGAGCTTTTTCTTTATTATGTTTTTAAGTACTGCTGCTAGCCTGCTGTGAAAGTTTGGCTGCAGAGATAATGTAGTACTATTTGACAAAAAATGTGGAGTGTATAACAGTGTAAGTAGCAACTGCATTTGTTTTTACTGTTTGATTAGAGAAGAAGATTTGTTAATGTTGAGGATGCTAGGAGTTTGACAAAACCTGAAGATCGATTCTGAAGTGTCGTAGAGGCGGATGGGATCTTCTATTCCAAAACCGTGTTTCATCTCCTATTCCAACCGTGTGGATGATTGACACTTGTATTACACTTACCATGTTTATTTTCAAGCATAAATTATGAGGTTCTAATATGGTAAGTGTAATACACGGGTAGGAGTAATCTTCTATACTTATTATAAAAGTGTGAATGAGTTTGATGGTTTCTTGAAAAATTTGAATTGCCAAAAATATCCTCATAGTAAAGTTAGTTTTAAGGGTAACTAAGCAGTTTTCTATATTAATTCTGCTTTTAGTTTTTTGATAATATGATTAATGTCTTTTTGTATTCCAAACTTCATTTAATTGTAATTCTTAGAATATTTTGAATTTTTAAATAATATTCATTTCATATTAAACTAGATATCGAGAGCTTTCCAATTATATATCGTAATCATATATAAAAGACTTCATATGAGATAATTTTAGCCATTTAAAATTGAGTGTATGTAAAAATGTACATTTATAATATTTCTCTTAAATGTTCTTAATAACTAAATACATCTACAAAAAGAAACAAAAGTATGAGTTTACAACTAAAAGATAAAAATAAATAAATAAGATTAATTCATTTAGTTTAATATATTGAAATAAATAGGAGGATAAAATATATTTTCTAAATTCACTTTTGGTTGTAAATATCCCATAAAATAATAAATTTGTCATCTATCACCCTACCTAAATTGTGAGGTAATTAAATGACACATTTTTTAGATACGTGAAGATGGGGAATTGAGACCACTGAGAATTTACAGAGAAATGTATATTTTTTAATAAAAAAATATATAGTTTTAAGATTAGTGAATTATAAATTATTACTAAAATTCTGAAAAAAAATATTTTGTATCCAAGCTTCATTCATTAATCTTTATCAATGTTTTTTTAATGTGATAACGGATATACAATTTAATATGATTTAGATTCAATTTTTTCTTATCAATGCAAAAATTTGGGTTATCAAATTCTAGCATGTAAAATTACACGATTAATTATTTATAATGCATCTAATGCAAAAAAAAAAAGAGATTTAAAGTAATATAAAAAAGACATCTCCAACCATCAAAACCAAACAAGAGAAATTGTAAACTAAACATAAAAACTATATACACTATTTTGAGTTTTTCTTCAATTGAGTTATATAAATAATTAGTTAATAATTCATTTTGATTTATACTTACTAAAAAAAATAATATGTTTGAACAATATTGAAAATTTAACAATCATATCAACAATGTTATACATGTACTCACAATCTATAATTAACTTGTGTAATATAATAACTAATTTCTATTTACAAGACATGTATTATTATTTCAAAGAAATTATTGATAAAGCAGAAAACAAAAAATACATAAAGAAAATATTAGTTTCAATAAATCTAATGAGGAAGATTTTGAATCAAGGTATTATAATATTTGAAGTACTTAAATATTTTATTAATCCCAAATACTAATCATTATTTCATGAATTTTAAATATGAATTACAATTAAATGTCGTACAAGGTGCTTTCATATATGTTTGAGTAGGCATTGACTACATATATCGGATCTCCAATATGTGGATATTTAACATTGATTGAATATGTAGTCAGTGACGAAGCCAGGAATCTCGGGTAGGTGGGCCCAACTAATAATAATATAAAAAAATTCATTGGATTTTTGGCCACTTCTCCATAATAAAAATAGTTTTAACCATGTTTTCTTAGCCATTTTTTAGTTCAAATTTCCATTTTGTCTTTTTTTTCCTTTCTAGGGACCGATCCATGACTCGATACCAAAAAAATGCACCGCGTGAATTTTCTAAAATATAACCAAGTACCTCATCAGAGAATACAATCACCGCCTGTGAAGAAGGCCGAGTCGCGAGAAGCTATTTGTGTGACCAAGGCATCTCAGATCGAGTCCCAAAGGATCAAGTCGGTTATGTGATCAAGACATGTATCCGGGTGATAACCACTCGTACTCGATCAATACTTAGTGGATTCCTCCGGGAGTTGGAGAAGAGAGGAGTAGAAGAATTACCCCATCTTGAACCTCTATAAAATGTATTGTGTCATTTACATTTCAGCATTTTTTCTGCATATCATTTAATATCTTTGATAATTTGCTATCCAAGCGATAATTAACAAAGTGCTAAAACCAAGTGTTAAAATAAACTTAAACCAAATTCAAGGGTGTTAAGTCTTCCATTGAAAATCTTATCACATCCAAGTTAAGGTTTAGACTAAACAACTAAGTTATTCTATCAACGGCTCAATCGAAAGTGCATTTGAGAGGCTAACTCGCTAGTTAACTAACTTAGCTGTCTCTCAGGGACGTAGCTGTATATTTAACTCTGAATTATTTTAAAAGGACTAAAATCGAAAAGTTGGTAAGGTTTATTCAAACCCCCCCTTCTAAACCTTACTCACACCCCTTGGGACCTACAAGTGGTATCGGAGCGGTTGGTTCATTGAGCCTTCCGCATGTTTAGTTCTTGAACTAGATCTCAATCTTTCAAAGAAGTTTTTTTTAAACACTTGTTCTTTCAAAAGCCATTTTTTTTAAAACAGCAAAGTTATTATAATGGAAGCAAATTTGACACGCATTCCTATGTTCACCATTGAAGAATTTGATGACTAGAAAATACGTATGCAGGCTCATCTATCAGCTTTACATGATGAGATGTGGATAGTGATAGAGGATGGGCCACTGCAAATAATGAAGGTGAACACAAGTGCAAGAAGAGTGCTGCAAGAAGGAGAGGAGGTCTGCTCCTCCTAGACCGACTATGGTTGAAAAACCAAGAAATTTGAATGGACAAATGATGTGAGAAAAAGATACAACCTTGACAATGTGGCCAATGATATACTTTACAAGACTTTGGACAAAGCCATGTTCAACAAAGTCAAATCTTGCAAAACAGCCAAAGAAATCTGGGATAAATTAACCTTAATTTGTGAAGGATCTGAGCAAATCAAGGAAAACAAATTATCTGTTGTTGTTCAAAAATTTGAAAACTTTAAAATGCTTGCAAAGAGACGATGGATCAATTTGGATGCTAGATTCACCGAAATTACGAATGAGCTCTTAGCACTTAGCAGGAAAGAATACACACGAAGGAGATGTGTATGAAGATCTCGAGGAGCCTCCCGGTGAGTGGGAAATGAAGACCATGGCTCTAAGGCACTCGATGACCTATCAAAAACATCCAATCATAAATTATTCTCAGACCTCAAAGCTTATGAATTTGAGCTGAGAAGAAAAGATCAAGAGGAGATAGGTGTACCCAAAACAGTGCACTCATAGTCAAGGAAGGGAAGAGAGCTGAGACCAAAGAAATCATTGACCAGGAGGAAATTGCCTTGATGGTTAAAAGATTCAACAAGTTCTTCAACAAGAACTACAAAAGAAACAAAGGTAAATCCTCCGGAAAGGTACTGTTCCTTCCTCCAAGTCAAGGAAGATAGGCCACCAAAGAGAGTGAGTATCAAAAGATCGAATATCGGAGAGCGACAACCCAAGAAATGAGAGAGTGATCAAAAAGTTAAAAACATGTGTTGGAATTGGGACAACCAGGACACTTTGCTATTATGATTTGTCCATATCTTGTAGTCAATAAATACAGGAATGAAGAAGAAAGAAGAGTTTTCAAAGAAAGAAGACAAGAAAAGAAAAGAGCAATGTTGGTTGTTGAGACTAGCGTCTGACTAAGTCAAAAAAGCGGCAGACTGAGAGAGTAGTGAAGTGACTACTCAAGTGATTCGAAGAAGAAGCCTTAACTGCCTAATGGCTAAAGAACAAGATCAACTCGACCAAGAAGATGAGGTACACTCTAACTCATCTCATTGATTCTAGTGATAGTGATTGTGACACACACACCTCATCACCCACATCGATCTTTATGATTCATTAGGCAAAATGATGAAAGACTTTGAGCACATTAAATCCTCACACACACTATTAAATGAGGAAAACAAAGCCCATTTAAAAACCAAAACTCACGGTGACTAAGGAGCTCGATTTCTAAGTCACATAGCTAATGAGAACAAGGAGCTGAAGGCTGAGAATGCTAAACTAGTAGCAGAGATAACTGCTATAGAAAAGAGAGAGAATGATCTCAAAAATGTGATTGCTTCATTCACAAAGGCATCCAAATCATTGGATGACCTTATCATGAGCCAAAAAGAATGTGGAGACAAGACAGGTATAGGATTCAATTCCTTTGTGCACAGTCAAACTCCAAGAGTGATCTGGGAAAAATGATCTTCAAGTAATGAAGCATCTCAAAAATCTAAGACACCAAATGTTGCACACACATTCATTCCAAAGCACAATCACAAACAAACTGGCCTTGGATATAAAGGAAAAGGAAAATGACCCGATTGAGTATCTTTGAAAGGACAAGCGAGAAGAAATCACAGAGTTCCTCGGCAAACTCCAAACAGGAAGTACTCTGTGAAGAAGAAACAGAGCTACCAAAATCCCCAGAAGTTCTATCAAAGGAACCCAAATGATGGGAATGGTAGAAACTACCCAAGTCAAGCTGATTGGAATAATGTGAAATATCAGCAAAGACCTATGGAATACAAGCCTAAATGGCAAAGGCCTAGAACTCAACAAAGGTCATTCCAAAGGCAAATGAGCTATTATCAGCACACATATGCACCCAAACACTACACTCAGAGATATCACAACTACCCAAAGAAGACAATTGCTAAAACACACACACAGGCATACATACAAAAGAGACAGTTGTATGAACTTAAAGCCCCCAAGCAATTTGCCAAAGTGAATTATGATTATGGCATAGATAGATGGCAACCTCTTAAATTCAAATTATTTGGCTATAGGTTGGTTGGTTCATCTTACAGTACTAACCCCTCAGGACCCAGGCAAGTATGGGTACCTAAAAACGATTTCCTTGATTGCAGGTTCAAGGAACAACTGAGTGCCAAGGAACCTGGTACATGGATAGTGGTTGTTTCGGACATATGATGACAGAAACAAGAAAATCTGTCAAAATTCAAGGAGATTAGAGGTGCAAAAGTCATATTTGGAGGAAATGAAGCTCAGGAAATTAGAGGCCTTTGGATCCATCAAGAAAAATGGATTAGAAATCACGGATGTTGCATACGTTGAAAGCCTCAACTTTAACTTGTTAAGCATCAGCCAACTCGTGACAAGGGCTATAATGTTGGATTGATATGGGAGTATGCCAAATCAAAGACAATTGAATCAAATGAAGTAGTGTTGCAAGGATCCGACAAAAGAACATGTATGTGGTAGATTGGGTTTGCCACACCAAGCACTTGTCTCGCTAGCAAAGAGTACTGTCGAATCAAGTTGGTGTGGTACAAGAAAAGCCGAGTCACCTGAATTTCAAGACAATCAACAAGCTTGCAAGGAGTAATCTTGTAGGAGGATTGGCAGACTCAGTGTACAAGAAAGAAAGTGTTTGTGATGCATGCCAGATGGGAAAACAGATCAAATCATCATTCAAAGAGAAGTCAAGTCCATCTTCAACAAGGATATTGCATATGGATCTATTTGGTCCAGTTGAGCCAGCTAGCATAAGTGGAAAGAAATACACTCTAGTAGTGGTGGATGATTATTCAAGATATACATGGACAATCTTCATGTGTAAAAAGAAGGAAACTTTGCAGAAGTTACCTCAGCTGATGAAAAGAGTTCAAAATGAGAAGAGTCAAACCATTATAAAGATAAGATCTGACAGAGGAACTGAGTTTGTCAATGGAATAATAACTCAGTACTGTATTGAAAATGGTATTTCTCATGAATTATCTGCTGCAAGGACTCCACAACAGAATGGAGTAGCAGAAAGAAGGAATAGAACTCTCAAGGAATCTGCAAGAACCATGTTAGCTGAAGCTGGATTGCCAAAAAGATTATGGGCTGAAGCCATCAATACTGCATGTTATACTCAAAATAGATGCATTAGAGAGCTGACAAAGACTCCCTATGAAATTTGGACAGGGAAAAAGCCAAATGTTGGATACTTTAGAATATTTGGATGTAAATGCTTCATCCACAACAATGGCAAGGATAATCTAAAGGCTTTTGATGCTAAAGCTGATGAAGGTATCTTCTTGGGATACTCTGCAGAAAGTAAAGCCTATAGAATGCTGAACAAAAGGATTATGGTCACAGAAGAGTCTATGCATGTGGTTTTTGATGAACCTAATGTAAATGAAGAAGACATTGAAGAGCTAGCTGTTAAGCCAAATCAGCCAACTATACGAAAGTGTCCCTATGTTGAAGTTGAAGCTGGAGTAATTAATCAAGGTGAAGATGAGATAGCTGAATCTCAAAGACAATTTGGAAAATCTGACTAAGTAATGATGAAAGAGTTTGCTCAAGATAACACAACGCAAGACGATCGAACCGGTGACTTACTCCAACCTGATGTGAGATGGCTGAGAGACCATCCACCAGAGCTAGTCATTGGAGATGTAAGAGATGGCGTAAGAACCAGATCTAGAGCTCAACAAGAAGCAATGTTCACTTGTTTTATTTCCCAAATAGAACCTAAAGATGTGTCCCATGCATTGGATGACACACATTGGATTCAAGCCATGCAGGAAGAGTTGAATCAGTTTGAGAGAAATAAAGTTTGGGAATTGGTGCAAAGACCAACTCATCAAAATGTTATTGGCACAAAATGGGTGTTTAGAAACAAGATGAATGAAGAAGGTTCTGTGGTAAGAAACAAAGCAAGACTGGTAGCCAAAGGGTATTGCCAAGAGGAAGGAATAGATTTTGATGAAACATTTGCTCCTGTTGCAAGATTAGAAGCAATAAGGATGTTTCTTGCCTATGCTGCACACAAGAACTTCATTGTATACCAAATGGATGTAAAAAGTGCATTCTTGAATGGATTGTTGGAATAGGAAGTCTATGTTGAACAACCTCCAGGATTTGAGCAGAAGACTCTTGGAGATAAGGTGTACAAGCTCAAGAAAGCTCTATATGGATTGAAACAGGCACTTAGAGCATGGTATGATACATTATCTCAATTTCTAACAGATAATGGATTCACCAAAGGCAAAGTGGACAGAACACTCTTCAGAATTCAAGATGGAGAGAGTATACTGCTTGTTCAAATATATGTGGATGACATTATTTTTGGATCCACAAACAAAGAGATGTGTGATAAGTTCTCAAACCTCATGCAAGGGAAATTTGAAATGAGCATGATGGGAGAGCTGACATTTTTCCTAGGACTTCAAGTCAAACAGCTGAAGGATGGAACCTTCATAAGTCAAACAAAGTATACCAGAGATTTAATGAAGAAATTTGGTATGGAAGAGAAATCTTCTGTGAAAATACCAATGAATACATCAGTCAAGATGGATATGGATGCAGATGGCAAGCTTGTGGATCAAACAAGATCTGAGCACTTATTGGATCACTGCTTCTATTTAAAAAGCGGGCCGGACATCACCTTTGTTGTAGGTGTATGTGCAAGATTCCAATCTGCTCCAAAGGAAAGCCGTATATGATGAGCTAAGAGAATCCTAAGATATTTGAAGGGATCCTGGGAAGTCGACTTATGGTATCCAAAGGAAGGTGGATTCAAACTTATTGGCTATTCAGACTCTGACTATGCTGGATGCAGAGTTGACAGGAAGAATACTTCAGGTACATGTCAAATGCTTGGAAACAGATTGGTTTTATGGTTTAGCAAGAAGCAAAACTCAATAGCCACATCCACATCTGAAGCTGAGTACATAGCTGCGGGCAGCTGTTGTGCCCAAGTCTTATGGATGAGACAACAGCTGAGAGACTATGATGTTGAAGAAAAAGAGATTCCAATTATGTGTGATAACACAAGTGCTATTGCAATCACGCGAAATCCTGTGTTGCACTCAAGAACAAAGCACATTGATGTCAGATATCATTTCATAAGAGACCATGTTGAAAAGAAGGACATCACCTTGGAATACATATCAACTGATAAACAGTTAGCTGACATATTCACAAAACCATAATGTGAATCAAGATTTGAAGAACTCAAGCATGAGCTAGGGTTAATTGAGCTGAGTTAACACCTAGAAGACTCGAGGAGAAGAGATGGAACAAGAAAAGATGAAAATAGAGTGAGCTCGTGAATCACTAAGTAAATCACCAGATCGAAAAATCGTGATCGAGTTACCGGTACGGTGAGTACCTATGTGAAAAGAGAGAAGAAGAGTTGAGTCAGCTAATGAGTATGCTGAGTCGTTTATGAGCTAAGTGACAAAAACGCAATCGTTTTTAATAAGCGGGAATGTTTTAAGGATAGCGTCAGCATAATAATGACAGTGATCAAAAGCACGACCAAGCCTATGATTGGATATAAATCTTGCCGCATTAAATGCGAGCAATTAAATGCAAATGAGATGTGCTAAATCTGAGCCGTTGATCTTGATCAAATTTCAAAAACCGAAAACACGCCCTTTCATAACCCATATATATACCATTTGTTCTATTTTCTCTCTCACACTACTCAAAACTGTTCATCTCCCCAAAAGCAAAGAAAGCATTTTTCTCTCAAACCCTACCAAATCTTCAAAGCAAGCTCATCAAGTTCGTTCGGTAAAAATCATCGAAATGGCGTCAACCTACGATTTCACCAAGTTAGGGAAGCAAATCCACACCGGTTCTCGCGAAGTGGATTTGAAGGGATGGTTAAACAGGGTTCCGATGAAACCCTTGTGAAGAAGATAGCCGACAAAATCGAGAAGTCTGGACTGAAACCCTTTCTCACAATGGAGTTTCAGATGACTTATGTTGAAGAAGTCGCACAGTTCTACGTGAACACTGAGGTTCGATGAGGGCATCAAGTCGTCTTCACGGCAAGGAGTTTACCATCACTGCTTTGAAGATCTAGCGAGCCTTTGTTTTTGCCGTCGGAAGGTGTATCTGAGATATTTGAAGCTAATGTCAACTTGGCTGCTGCATGGAAGGAAGTGGCCAAACCTGAATGTGCTGCGAAGGTGGTTTACACAGCTGAAAAGAAGCTGTTGAAGGACGATTATCACAAGTTGATGGATATCATCGCGAAATGTGTGGATATGAAGTTTGGAAGCTTCAATCAGCTATCCAAAAACAAGATGATCGTCATGGCTGCGATCATGGAGGAGAAGAAAGTCAACTGGGCAGAACTCGTCTACAACAGACTCTGCCAGAATGTTGGGAATAAGTCCTTCAAGAACGATGGGTCGTTTGGAGGGTCTCTGGGGTATGGCCTTGTGATTGGCCGGTTGATGGAGGTGAAAGGTGTTCCACTCCGACATGGAAAGGCGTTCCATGTCAATAAAAAGATGTTTCGGGCTAACTTGTCAGGAGCCCAGAAGAGAGCTTACGCCAAGCGGGCGGATACAAGTGAGGGGGAATCAGCTGACCCAGAAGAAACAGTTGTCTCCTCCCCTCCAAAGAAGAAAGCTGCTCCCTGTTGCAAGGAAGAAGGTTGCCCTCGTAGTAAAGAAAACAACCGCACCCGCTCCTCGTAGCCGAGTCACCGCCCTGCAGCCGTGTCTCCCCCCTGCACTCGCAATGGTGAGAAGGAACCTCAAATACCTTCTCCAGTTGTCAAGAAAAAGAGGACTGACAAGCCAAGAAAGCCAGCTCCTCAGACCAAGAAAGTAGCACCGGCCCCCGCCGCCCAGGACTCTGAGGAAACCGTATCCGAACCAGAAATTCCTCTGGTAAGGACCAAAAGAAGAAGACTCTACAAGCGTTCAGAGCTTGAGAAAACAGCTGAGTCTGCCACTCACCGAACAGATCATTGAGACAATTTGGAGAAGTAGAGTCTCCGAAATCATTGATGAAGCGACAAGTCTGCACGAGGCCGATCAAGAGGCAAGTCGAAGACCCAGTGTGGGACGGAGGACAGATGAGGAACAAGAGGCACTGAGAGTGAATCTCTGTTGACAGGATCGTGTCTCCGCTCGCATGACGCCGCCGAGGGTGAAGAGCAGCAAGCTCGCTACCCTCCATTCCCGAGAAAGAAAAATACAAAGAGAAGATGATGACGATGATGTGATCATGTTATCTCCACTCTATCCGGACATCCAAAATAAATCGAGAATGGAGAAAATGGAAGTTGAGTCACTCTAGGGTGCGGTTTGAACACCCGAGTTTATTGAGGAGGAAGAGGAACTCTTCGGGTTCCTTAAAGTTGATACTGATCTTTGCAAGCCCTTGATGAGGATAATTGTATTAATATGCTGCAAATTCGAAAGGAGAACGAACAGGCTAGGGCAGTAGAGGAAGCATAAGCTCGTGCGAAAGCCAACGTTTGTCCTATAACTGGAACCACTGATCATACTCATCCTCATCTTGACGTACTCTCAGAAATTGATGAGGACTTGGACCCTGCTGCTGCGACAGAAAAATTGGAAATGCAACAAGCCATGCGGGAATCCAGGATGATGCATGAGCAACAGCTGACGGAAGGACCAGGAGAATCTTCCAAATCTCAGTTGGAGATTGATCCATTGGGAGTGGTACAAACAGATTTGCCATTATCATTCTGCAACCACTTCCCGGACTCACTCGGAGGATGGATCTAGGGGACTTGGCGATGAAACCGGGAACTTGGGGACCCAAGTTGAGCCAACCCCTTGAAGGTGTCTTACCCCCCCCCACGATTGAACACTCAAAGGACACAGTATGAGTCTCGGGAGAAGAGTGACCCCATCACAAGTCACTTAGTGGTGTGCCGGAGGAACTCCCTCGGCGGCTAGGTCGGAGGATCTTTGAGATGACTCCACAAAGAATCTAGGAAGTGAAGTGGAGAAGGAACAACAAACGAAACACAAAGAAAGTTGTCTTGTGAAGCTCGGACAGTTGAGACTATCTCGGTGAAGTGCCAGTGCTGCGCAGCCGAGGACGCCGCCGATGCGGTCGAGGCACATGATGGATGCCCCGGGAGTTAACACTGGCAATGAAAGTGCAATCCATGGAGTTGAGACTCTGTGGATGCCACCGTAGAAGACCCTAAGACAGTGAGTGTCGAAGGGAATGTCCAAGGCCTTGCTGCAGATTGAGACTGCGGGAGGTATCAAGGCTACGGGAGGTTGAGACTTCCCGAGGTAAAGAGACAAAAACGCAGAACATTCCTTCTGTTATCATTGATGCATCTGAGAATGAGATAAGTTCCCTTCATGATTCCCAAGACAACCCTGACATAACTTTTCTGGGATCTGAAGGTGAAGATGAAGCTGAGTCATCCCCTGTTGCAAATCTAAAAGACTTAGCTGAGGATGTTCTTCCAAGCACGAGTAATTCAGACCTCAAGGCTACTCGTCAAACATTCACTTTTGATGATGAGCCACCCCTTCAAGTCTCATCATCTTCCGATGACGCCACTGATACGGCCGAGGACCAGATAACTCAAAAGGAAAAACCAATGAGACCGACCGAAGGCTGTTGAGAGACAGCTGAGGCTTAGCCAACTGGGTCCATACCACAACGGACCCAGTGAATCACGATCAGTGCGCAGGCTCCCAACACTGCTGCAGAATCAACTCAACCGGGCACATCACGGCCACGAGTCACCATTGAATATATTTCCTATGTCCGTGATGATGCATTTGAAGCAACTTTCCCTTTCTCACTGGAGCTGCCTGATTTGGAAGAAGAATCGGCTAGAGAAAGAGACGCTTCCACAAACCCGATCCGGTCGTTCCCACGATACCATCGTCCCCGCGAATTTTGATTTTGATGCTGCTTGGCCGCCAGCTGAGACAGAGGTGACAGCTGAGGTTCGAGAAGTCTTCAAGGAAATCTTTGCAGAGATTGAGAAGATGGAAAGGCACCAGGCCTCATTGGATATGCGGCTGGATAACAGAGACGCAAATCTTACAGCCGATCTGCGTGGAATAGTGGTCTAAATCAGGGAATGGTGGCAACAGCAGCAGACAATGCATGTGGAACAGGTCCGATACTTCAAAGCATTGTACAATAAAATATTGATCTGGAGCGCTGATAATGCTGATATGAAGAGGATGATGCAAGAAAACATTGATAGAATGCATGCCTCCCACAACACTAAAATGGAACTGCTGCGAGAATTTCACAGGAAAGAACTTCTACGCGTAGAGGATAATATGAATAACAAATTCAGTCTTCTTATGGCTGAAATGAAACTGGTGGCAGCCGAGTCTAAAGCCACCGGCTCAGAATTTCGAACAGCATACACCGCAGCGTATTCAAAACACAACTCAGCTATCAACCGCCTAGACTTCATACTTGCTGGTATATTCCCAGGGGTTCCTCTCTCCTTTGATGATGCTAAAAAGGGGGAAGAGGAATCCCAGAAGATGCTTAAGGGGACGGTTGGTGAGAAGGAAAAGGAAACAAATTCGCGAAGGGAAAAACAATTTGGTATTGAGAAGAAGAAGGAGAAGGGAAAAGCAGTTGAGAGGAAGGTTCAAAAGACATGACTTTAATGGTTTCTAGAACCCCTCAACAAGGACTTGTCACAGCTGACATCATAAGCAAACTTCCAGTGACTATGCCGCTCCAACACTCTGATGTACCCATGTCCGAGAAAAGAAAAATAGTGGAAGCAGGGATAAAGGAGGTCGAAGGAAAGATGGATGTCCGTGTGATGGACATATTGAAACAATACGGAGGCATTCCGGCATGAAGAGACACAGATGCTATTCCAGACAATGGAGACGAGCCACGGTCAGTGGAGGAATTTAAAACGCTTGAATCCGAAGGATACTTCAAAAATATGTCCATAGCCCAAGCCTGGGACTTGTATTGGAAGAAGGGTCCGAAGGTGTGCGAAGAAAGGCGACAGACAATGAGACTCTAGCGATCCTCTGCTTTGGTCACTCTCTTTGAAAGAAGAAGACTCCAATACAATATACGCCTAGAGGAAGAGGAATGAGTGGTGGAGGCAGAGGTTTTAAACCTAGACCTCTACCCAAGAATATTGAATATGTAGATCCGGGCAAGAAGGGAAGGATCTACTGGGCTGGAAATTTTGATATATGACGAAGTAGCCAACCGGGAAGTGGCTAGGAAGAATGTTGACTATGTCAAAAGGATCGAAAGCAGCTGAAGATGATAAAAAGAGAAAGAGAGCAGAGGACGAAGGAGCTGAAGAAGAAAGAAGGAGGCAGCGAAGGCGATGAAGTGTTGTTGTCCACCCCTTCATGCATTTTACTATTGTAAATGCATATGTATGTAAGTCTTTTGTACGATTGAATAAGAATCTGTAATTTCTATATTTTTGCGTAGATATAGAACGCCGTGTTTGCTCTGATACACTTTGTAAACAGCTGTGTAAAGGACAAGAATGTTATGATCAATAAAAAGATCGATTCTACGCATACATTCTCTGTTTCTACATTGTCTATATGTATCTTTGCTATGTACATTTTGTTTGTATGTTTTAAGTTTTGGCATCATCAAAAAGGGGTAAATTGTTGGGAAATTTATTTATTAGATTTTGATGAATGCCATGTAAAACTTACACTAGAAAGTTGGCACTCCATTTTCTTTGTAATTTGTATTGTAATAGATAGATTTGTCTATTTGTAGAATCAAGTCCCTACGCTGGATATACAAGAAGTCAATCAAGATCGGGATGAAGACTCCTTTGTAAAGCAAATTTGAGTATAGCAAGGAAGAGAAGTCAAGAACTCGATGAAGGAATATCGATTTATGATAATATGTAGAACTGTCAGTCAAATCAACTCAAGAAGCCAAGTCAAGTTGAAGTGACAGATGAGTCTTTCAATCATTGGAGCAGACTCAAGTCACCTGGGGAAAATGCAGTCAAGTCAAGACAATCGAAAAGAATCCGTTGCCATTTAAGTCAAGAATATTACCTAAACAAGTAATACTTCCATCTTGCCATGTCTTAAAGTGCTCGATCCCGAAGCGTGCAAAAGGAATAAACCAATAGGAAGATCAGCTGCGCCTTGGTCGACACAAAATCAATTTTCATTTAATACGAGAAAATGTCAATATCAAGGGCTGCAACAAGACAAGCCAACGAACACAAGTGACTTTTGAAATCAACCTATCTCTTCAACGGGCGATTTTTGAAAGTTCACTATAAAAGGCTGAGGAATCACTTTGAGAAGAGGTTACCTTGCATACCGAGCATTCAAGCTATTATTCGAATCGTAAATCTGAAAAATATTCTCAAGTTATTCAAGCAAATCCTCAAGCCTAAATTTCGAAGGAAATCGATCCAACACCAAGCTGTGAAGGAAAGACAACTTCAAACTGTTAAAGAGGAAACTTTTGAAGAATCAATGGGGTCTACATTCCAAGGAGGATTGTAGAAAGGTTCAAGGTCGAACCAGTCTCAAGTTATTGGAGGGCTTCATGATCAAATCCAAGAAGTTTGAGCAAGTGAGTTGTAGTAGCAAAGGCACGCCCTGTGAAGAAGTTGAGTCGCACGAGAAGCCGGTTTGTGTGACCAAGGCATCTCGCATCGAGTCCCAAAGGATCAAGTCATTTGTATGATCAAGACTTGTATCCGGACCGATAACCACTCGTACTCCGATCAATACTTAGTGGATTCCTCCGGGGAGTTGGAGAAGAGAGGAGTAGAAGAATTACCCCATCTTGAACCTCTATAAAATTTATTGTGTCATTTACATTTCAAAGCATTTACTTTCTACATATCATTTAATATCTGTGATAATTTGTTATCGAACTGATAATTAACAAAGTGCTAAAACCAAGTGTTAAAACAAACTTAAACCAAATTTAAGGGTGTTAAGTCTTCCGCTGAAAATCTTATCACAGCCAAGTTAAGGTTTAGACTAAACAGCTGAGTTATTCTATCAACAGCTAAATTGAGTCTGTTGAGAGGCTAACTCAGTTGTCTCTCAAGGACGTAGTTGTGTATTTAACTCTGAATTATTTTAAAAGGACTAAAATCGAAAAGTTGGTAAGTTTTATTCAAATCCCCCCCTTCTAAACCTTACTCGCACCCCTTGGGACCTACAATATATAAACATGCAACTTTTCTTTCAATTTTAATTTATTGACCATTTCCAATTGTATTGATTAGTTTATTTTATCTTTTTTCTAATATATAAATACAATTTAATCAGGAGCATCATGCGGGTGAAAATATTTAATTACTATTTTAAGTTTGAAAATTCAATTAAAAAAACTAATTAAAAATTAATATATGAATATAAAATAATTACTTTAATTTTCTTATTTACTATGTTAATTTTAAATTACTTCATTTTCATTTTATTTTTAAATTTAGTTTACTAAACTAATTTCATTCAATTAATTAAATTTTAATTTACTTTTATTAATCTACTAATTGAATTTAATTAATTTTAAGTTTATTTGAAATTAATAATTTTCTTTAGAATTGTTTTGTTTTAAATTTATTTTTAATTATTCTATATAATATTTAAAAATGTATTTTAGTTTTAATTACTTTCTTGGGAGTTTTTTGTCTTGTCAAGTAAAGAGGTGCAAATTTATGAAAGAATGTGAAGTCGGGTATTAAATTGGTCAATCACAATGTGAGGTAATAAAAAATTATAAAATTTGTGATGTCTGGGTATTGAATTGGTCAAGTTAATATAGAAGTATTATCACATTTGCCGTTGACATCCCATATGGGTCCAGTTCAGATGATTTCGAGTAGTACGCTTATGTGATGCCATATCACACGATAAAAATTTATATTTAACTAATTTGTCCTTAAGTTTATAATGTTAAATCAAATATAGTAACTTTATATGTGTTATACAATTAGGTTTGGGTTTTTGATAACTATAATTTATTTTTTCATAATATTTGAAGACAAAAATATCACATTACTTTATTTTTGAATAAGTACTTAACTTTTAAGAAAACCTAGTTGCCAGTTATATTTTACAGTAAATATATTTTTTTTGACAAAATTTAAATTACATATGTGAATTAAAATAGGAAAAAAAATAAGATCAAATTTGAAAATTTATCTTCTATTCAATGATTTAAAAAATACATATGAATCTTTATGTAAGGAAAACTTTGAATTTTTAAATCATATACGGTTCATAAACTTATAATTGCCATATTTTTATATTTCAAATGAGTTCATAGAATAACTTTTTTTTGTTATATTTTTTTAAGTTTTTAATGCCTATTGTATTTAGTTTGATATAATATCATTTACGATATATTCACACAATATATAAGTTTAGTTTTAATATTGTGGATTTCATTTTAAGATAAAAATACATGAACGATATTCACAATAAATTTAAAATAACTTAGTCAATAATAATTACAACTGATTAATATTTTATTTTTAATTAAATTATTAAAATAATTTGGATTACGTGCAACGCACGTTCACCTTACTAGTTCACTATAAAAATAGGGATTACAATACCTTCTCTCCAAATACAAGAAGAGAAAAATATCACTCTCTTTCTTGAAATAGGAGAAAAAACTAACACTCTCTTAAATGAGGAAATAATTGGAGAATGAAAACTAACACCTATCACTTTGCTTCTAATAATATTTCTTGTTTTGGTGTATTTTTTCTTCTCCCGAATCAACACATTTTATAGGCAAGTAAATGCAAATCTTCAACACATCTCCATCAACTTTTGGTGTCAATTTGTTGCAATTGTTGAAAACCCCCTCCCCAAATCATGGCATCAATTATGTAAATGGGATTTCACTATTTGCCCCACCTTTTAAAAGTGGCTTTATATTTAACATTCTCCCACTTAAAGTCACTTTTGTAATCATTTTCATCCTTCTCTAAACTTGCCAATCATGTTGCTTACGTTTCTGCTACGCCACACGAGGATCTACACCATTCAAATATGTTGATTGGTTTGGTCATGCAATCTGCTAGGTTCTCATCAGTGTGAATCTTTTGCATATCCACACTCCCATTTTCCACTACTTCTCGAACAAAGTGATACTCAACTCCTATGTGCTTTGTCCTTGAATGTAAGGCTGGATTCTTTGCAATATGCAAAGCACTCTGACTATCACAAAAAAAACAATCTTTTCTTGTTTGTTCCCAAGCTCCTCCAATAACCTTTGAATCCAAACTGCTTCCTTGCAAGCTTGTGTAGCTACCATGTATTCTGCTTCAGTTGTAGACAAAGCTACAACAGTTTGCAGTTTTGAAACCCAGCTTACAGCTCCTCCTGCAAGTATAAACACATAGCCCCTAGTGGATTTCCTTTTATCAAGATCACTTGCAATATCTGAATCAACATAACCCCTGACAGTAAAATCCGATCCTCCATAACATAATGCAACATTCGTGGTTCCTCTGATGTACCTCAGAACCCTCTTCAATGTATCCCAATGTTCTCTACCAGAATTCGCCATGTATCGACTGACTGCTCCCACAACTTGTGCAACATCTGGTCTTCTACATATCATAGGGAACATTAGACTCCCTACTGCTGATGCATACGGTACTCGAGATATCTCCTTCCTCTCTGCTTCATTGCAAGGACACATACTTTAGGATAACTTGAATTAATATGAAGTGGGGTAGAAACTGATCCACAATCTTGCATGTTGAAGCGTCGCAAGATTTTCCTGAAGTAGTTCTTCTGAGAAATCCAGATCTTCCTATTTTTTCTGTCTCGGTAAATTTGCTTTCCTTGAATCTTGTTTGTTGGTCCCAAGTCCTTCATTTCAAACTCCCTAGGCAATTGTGTCTTCATTTATTGGATCCGATCTTTATTGGGGCCTGCCACCAACATATCATCCACATACAACTGCAAAATAATAAAAACATTATCATCAAACCTTTTGTAGTACGCACAATGGTCTGAACTAAGTCTGTTGCATTAAAGGCTCGTTATGAAGGAATCAAATCTCTTGTACCAACACCCCGGCTCCTATTTGAGACCGTAAAGAGATTTGTTCACCTACAAACCAAGTTCTCTTTGCCTATTTCAGCAAAACCTTCTGGTTGAAGCATATAAATTTCTTATTCAAGCTCTCCATGAAGAAACGTTGTTTTTACATCTAACTGCTCCAGATGTAAGTCAAAAATAGCACACATAGCCAAGACTACCCTCACCGTCGTGAGTCGAACCACCAAGGAAAATATCTCATTGAAGTCAATACCCTCTTTCTAAGCATATCCTTTCACCACCAATCTTGCACGATACCGCTCTACTTGACCATTGCTATCCCACTTGATCTTGTAGACCCATTTATTGCCAATAGCTTTTCTACCATATGGTAACATTACTAGTTTCCAAGTCTGATTCTTATGGAGAGCTTCAATTTCTTCATGCATTGTTGTCATCCACTATGATGGATCTGAGCTTTTTGTAGCTTCATGGAAAGTTGATGGCTCTTCATCCTTTATTAAAAGACAGTATGCAACATTGCTCTCCATAACATACTCCGATTGCCAAGCTGGCGGCTTTCTCTCATGAGTTGACCGGCATACTTCTTGAACATCAGACTCGACTTGTTCTTGTACCTCATGCTCTAGTATTGCTTCAGAAGATTTTGGATCTTCATTTTGTAGATTATTTTTCACTAGCACTGTAGTAGTCTCTTGGTTCTCTTTTAATGTGTTACTATTTCCCTTGTCTTGCAGTTTATCTTCTGCAAATATCACATCTCTGTTGATGATGACCTTATGGGTAGTGGGATCCCACAGACGATACCCCTTGACTCCATCAGCATACCCCAAGAAGACACATTTTCTGGACTTTGGGTCCAACTTCGTTCTTTCTTGGTCATTGTACATCACATACATAGGACTTCCAAATGTATGTAGATGAGAATAATCAGTAGACTTACCAGGCCACATCTCCATGGGCGTTTTCAGATCAAACACAGTTGATGGGGACCGATTGATCACATAACATGCGGTTTTGACTGCCTCTGCCCAGAATGTCTTGGGCAGACTTGCAGTTCTCAACATTTCTCTTATTCTTTCTAACAAAGGTTCTGCTCATTCGCTCTGCCACTCCATTTTGTTGAGGTGTGTACGCCACCGCGAACTGTCTTTTGATGCCTTCTTGTTGACAGAAAGACTCAAATTCATCACTTGTAGATTCTCCTCCATTATCTGTTCTTAGACACTTGATCTTTTTCCCAAATTCAAGTTCTATATGTGTTTTGTAAACTTTGAAGACTGAAAATACATCGGCCTTTCTTTTGATAGGATACACCCAACATCTCCTGGAGTAATCATCAATGAAAGATACAAAATATATCGCCCCTCCTAGGGATGATAGTGGTGCTTGCCAAACATCAGAGTGAATCAACTCTAAGATGCCCTTACTCTTAGATGTTGATTTGCCGAACTTTAATTTGTGTTACTTACTTATAACAAAATGCTCACGAAATGGTAAAGATGCCTTTGTAAGACAAGGTAATAGCTTCTGTTTAGAGAGAATCTTCAACCCTTGTTCTGACATGTGGCCAAGTTTGTGATGCCACATTATCGTTGATTCTTCAACTGGACCTGCAACTGCAACATAAGCTTATTCTCCTTACATTGTCTCACTTTAAGCATATACAAGTTCGCAGCGAGTTTCCCTGCCTTCATTAATACAATCACTCCTTTCACGATCTTCATGATCCCATCCTTAATACGAGTTTTACATCCAACATCATTCAATTATCCCAAGGACAAAAGATTCTTCTGTAGGCCCTTCACGTGTCGTACCTCCTGAATGGTGCAAACTGTACCATCAAATATTTTTATTTTGATAGTACCAGTACCAGCGATATCTAAGGTATGATCATCCCCCATAAATACAGATCCTCCAGAGATTGGTTCATATTTGTGAAACCATTCCCGCTGGGAGATCATGTGCCTGGTTGGTCCTGAGTGTAAAAGCCAGACATCATAAAATAGTTTTCTGCCTTTAGTGTTGGTTATTGCTTCGCCGTATAAAACTTCTCCGTTTTTTAGATGTACTTGCAACATTCTCTTGAGCATTTGATGACTCAGGGCCGCCATTTTTCTTACTCCAACCATCCTTCTTGAAGTGCCCTCTTTAGCCACAGTTGTAGTACTTTATGTTCTTTTTACTCCTGGATTTTGATCTACCATGATTTTGACTCCCACTGGAGCCACGTTTCGTGGATCTTCCTCTCATCACCGCCAAAGCTGCTGTTTGTTGCGAACTTGCTTGTCTGTCACCTGCTCTCCTCTTCTAGTATAGCGCCTGCAATTTCATCGAAGACTAGATAGTCTGAAACAAACGTTTGTCGTCAAGTTGATGATGAGTTGATCGTACGAATCTGGTAAAATTTGAAGTAAAAGCTCCGCACATTCAATAACTTCTATTTTGTAACCCATTGTGGTGAGTTGCGAAAATAGAGTATTCAAGGTGTTGATATGGTCAGTCACTGAAGTGGTTTCCGCCATACGAAGAGTATACAATTTTCTTTTAAGAAAATCTTATTGTGTAGTGATTTGGCCTCGTACAATTTTGTCAGAGTATCTCATATCTCCTTTGCCGTCTTCTTCTCCGTCACACTGGATAACACTCCATCGGCTAGTGCTAAGTGCAGATTAGCAATTGCATTGCCCTCCATCTCATTCCACTTGGCATCATCGGTGATATCTGCGGGCCTGTCTCCAATTGCCGCTAAGCAATTGTCTTCCTCAAAATTGTCTTAATCTTCATTTTCCACAATGAGAAACTATTCCCATTAAACTTCTCTACATCGAACTTTGTCGTCATTTTGTTCACACCTGATTTTGATTTTCACTTGAATCGAATTTCACTATTCATGTGAATAGTGCATGAATAATAACTCGTAAACAGTAACCCCTAAACCAATGGCTCTGATACCACTGTTAGGAAATAACGGACCGGAACAAAGCCATGACAATAGTGATGTGAGAAAAATAAAGGTAAAATGAACATGAATATTTGTACGTGGAAAACCCCAAATAAATTTGAGGTAAAAACCACGGGCAATTGTAGGAGCAATTCACTATAAAAATAAGGATTACAATACCTTCTCTCTAAATACAAGAAGATAACAATATCACACTCTTTCTTCAAATAGGAGAAAAAAAGCTAACACTCTCTTAAATGAGGAAATAATTGGAGAATGAAAACTAACACCTATCACTTTGCTTCTAATAATATTTCTTGTTTTGATGTATTTTTCCTTCTCCCAAATTAACCCATTTTATAGGCAAGTAAATGCAAATCTTCAACACATCTCCATCAACTTTTTGTGTCAATTTGTTGCAATTGTTGAAAATATCCTCCACAAATCGTGGCATCAATTATGAAAATATGATTTCACTATTTGCCCCACCTTTGAAACGTGGCTTTGTCTTTAACAATCATTTCACGTGTATTTTCATAGATTGGGTCGACTCAATCCTCAAATGATGCAACTCAATAGAATTTGAGCCCGGCCTGAATTTTCTCTGTGGGCCAGCAAATTAGCACCAGACTGGCCTAGACCGGCCCATTTGATAGTTTTAGTCACAGTTCGGTAACAGTGGTAAATAAAAATATGTATCGACGGGATATCGACAAAATTGCTTTGTTAATTTAACAAATTAACTTTGAACACATTTTTTCGTTGGCTAAGATCTAAAGCTTGGCTCAAGCTCTATTCATTTAGTAAAAAAATGAAAACAAAAAAATGAAGTAAAAAATCAAGTTACTCGACCTTGATTCGTGTTCGTAAAACTTGTTAAAACTTGACTCAATTAGTTTACACCCCTTACTATGGTTTACAAAAAAGAAATGCTTTACTAACACTGATTCTTTTTCAAAAGCAAAAATCAAAAAAAAAAAAGGTAAAGAAGAGAAAAGAAAAAAAGAAACAAAAAATGGGCATCAAATTCTAATCTGGAGCTACAGTTGGGATTTCTATGGTCTATGTTAGGCATCTATCCGCCTCAGATAGTACAAATCGAACACAAATACAGACTCAATAGAAGTCCTATTATACAGGCAAATACTCTAGGACTCAATATAAACGAAAAATTACAGTACAACAAAGTAAAGTAAAACAGAAGTATACGGATAAAATCCTAAACCGAAATATTGAGAGATTTCAGCTCAGGACCAGTAAACCCAAACCACAATAGTCACCACAGAATCACCAGAGAGCCAAACAATGGAACCCATACAGCCTTCCACAGAAAGCCCTCAGAGACCAACACAAAGTAGCCCAATCGAACCACATCAAACCCTAGAAAACAACTCACCAAACCCCAAACCCTAGATCACTCAGAATATGAAGGAGATGTCCACAAAGATGGTGAACAAATGAACAAAACACTCAGATCTTACACTCACACCCAAAGATCACTAAGAAATATCACAAGATCTGTGAGATTTCTAGAGAGAGAGTATCGCACAGAGAGAAGAAGATTCGAGAGGGTTAGAGAGAGAAATGAGATATCAGTTGTGAGATTAGGGTTTGGGTTGGGGTGTTTTAGTATGGTCAAGCAATGGTTGAGATTAAGTTTCAGAAATAGACAGCCAAGATTCAACTAGAAGATCCACGGACATAGAGTCGGATCCCACAGTCCGGATTCGAGACCCGAACTCAACTAATGGGCTAACACAAGTATTGGGCCTGTTGTTGATTGGCTTGCATATGTGGGCCAAAATCATTGTAAATGGGCCAATTGAATATAAGGGCCAATAATGCAACAATCTCCGCCTTTGGCTCATTAGATTCATAAGACATACTTTGGGTAACACTGGTCATCATCATCGCCTTTAAGTGCCTAGTATACACAGAGTACAACAGGACTTGCATCATAATCAATACTAAGTCAATTACAGTACCAGCAAACACTAAAGTAAGCTGGACTTATACAAGTCAGACCTAAGAGTTTTTGGTCCAACAGGTTTTGGACTTATTAGCAAACACACATTAAGCCAATAAGCCCAGGGAAATCACCAAGGGACAGCCTAGTCACCAGTGTCAAAATTTAAAATTTTTAAACACGTTTTGAACTTTGATAAGGGTAGACACTTAGTACCCATATCAGCTGGATTATAATCTGAAGCCACTTTTTCAAGATTAACCAAACCTTTTAAAACTATATTTCTTATGAAATGAAAACGTACATCAATATATTTGGTTCTATCATGAAAAACTGGATTCTTGCATAATTGAATGCCAGACTGAGAATCAGAAAATACTACAACCTTTTGTTTTAGAAAACCAATTTCAGAAACAAGACCTTTGGGCCATAAGGCTTCTTTTAAAGCTTCAGTTACTGCAACATATTCTGATTTTGTTGTTGACAGAGCCACAATATGTTGTAACTGAGATTTCCAGGTTATGCATGAATTGCAAAGTGTAAAAACATATGATGTTGTAGATTTTCTGTTGTCTCTATCATTAGCATAATTTGAATCAACATATCCTTTCAAAGTTGTGCCATTTTCACTTTTAGAAAAACACAAGCTATAATCAGTTGAATGTCTTAAATATCTCAAGAGCCATTTTAAAGCATTCCAGTGCACCGTACCAGGGTTAGACATGTATCTACTCAAACAAGAAACAACATAGGCAATATCAGGCCTAGTGCTCACCATAAGATACATTACAGAACCAATTACATTTGCATAAGGAATATTTTTCATACCACAGATTTCAGAATCAATTTTTGGGGATTGATCCCTACTTAACAAAAAATGAGAAGCTAAAAGAACATTCACAGATTTATTACTAGCCACAGAAAATTTTTGTAAAATCTTTTCTATGTATGAGGACAGGTGTAAGTAAATGACAGAGTTATTTCTGTCTCTTTCAATGTTCATACCCAAAATTTTCTTTGCATCACCTAAATATGTCATGTCAAACTTAGCACTTAAACAATTTCTGACATGATCAACAGATTTAAGGCAAGGACTAGCAATCAGCATATCATCAACATATAAAAGCATGAATACATGAGTAGTAGCATCAAGTTTAAAGTAAAGACAATGATCAAATTGACTTCTAACAAACTTTAAATCATGCATGCACTGATCAAACTTCTTATTCCACTGCCTAGGTGATTGCTTAAGACCATACAAAGATTTTTTGAGAAAACAAACACAGTTAGGCTTGGATTTGTCCTCAAAGCCCTCAGGATGTTTCATAATTTTTTTTCATCCAAGTCTCCATGTAAAAAAAGCAGTTTTTACATCTAATTGTTTCAGTTCCTAATTGAACTGAGCACAGAGGGCAAGCATAATTCTCACAGTAACAAATTTAACAACATGAGCAAATATTTCTGTGTAATCTATCCCTTCCTTATGAGTAAAACCTTTGGCTACAAGTCTAGCCTTAAACCTAACACCTTCAGCTTCATTTTTAACCTTATATAACCATTTACTATCTACTATAGAACAGTTAGCAGGTTTAGGTACAAGCACCCATGTATTATTCACATGCAATGAAGTCAGTTCATCTTGCATAGCATTCATCCATTTAACAGAATCAGCAGACTTAATAGCTTCAGCAAAAGTTTTAGGCTCAGAACTATCAATAGAATCAAACACAGAAAACACATATGAAGTCATGTGAAAATCAGCAAATTTGTTTGGAACTCTAACATTTCTCCTAGTTCTATCCCTAGTTAAAACATAATCACCAAGTTCATCTTGCACATCATTAGTAGGAGTATTTTCAGTAATAACATCAGGAAAGTCATCATGATCATCATGCACATTATCATGCTGGGTGTTATCATTAATATGCACATCATTATTGTTCACATTGTCAATCATAACATCATTAATAATAGCATCAGCAGGCAAAGCAATAACATGAGACATATTAGAAGACTCCACCTCACTTGGAGTATCAGTATTTTCAGAAATGGTTTAAGGGGGAGGGAGATTCAAACAGGGAAATTCAAGTTCATTAAACACCACATCCCTACTAATCACAGTTTTAAAACCAGGTTCCCCCTTATGCCATAATCTGAAACCTTTTACACCTTCAGGATACCCTAAGAAAACACATTTCACAGATCTGGGTTCCAGCTTATCATGTATTTGGTGTACAAAGGCTGAGCATCCAAAAACTTTTAGGTTTGAAAAGTCAATATCTTTTCCAGTCCAAACTTCTTCAGGGTATTTCCCATCCAAAGGGACTGAAAGTGACCTATTTATCAAATAGGTTGCTGTTACAACATCTTCACCCCAGAACTTCTTTGAAAGACCTGAGGTAGCCAACATGCTCCTCACTCTTTCTAAGAGAGTCATATTCATCCTCTCAGCAACTCCATTTTGCTGAAGGGAATAAGGCACATATTTGTGCCTTTTAATACCAAATTCATCACAAAGATTGTCCATCATTTGACTACAAAATTCCAGGCCATTGTCAGTTCTTAAAACCTTAATCTTTTTGCCAGTTTGATTTTCAATGAGAGTTTTCCAGGTTTTGAACTTATCAAAAACATCAGACTTGTTTTTCATTAAAAACACAAACACTTTTCTGGAATAATCATCAATGATGGACAGGAAGTACTTATTACCACCATGAGTGGGCACAGAAGAAGGACCCCAAACATCAGCATGCAAGTATTCAAGGATATCACAACTAGCTGACTGTTTTGGTTGAACAGGGGAAGGGAATTTCACTTTTTGTTGTTTACCATACACACATGAATCACAGAAAGATAGAGTATTCAACTTATCTTACCAAAACAACCTTTATTCTGCAATAATTCAAGACCCTTAGCACTAATATGACCTAACCTTTTATGCCACAGATCAGTCATATCATTCACAACAGAGTTTACAACTTTATTAGCGTAAATAAGCACAAAGGATTCATGTTTAGCATGCAAAACATACAAATTTCTGGTTTTAGTTGCTTTAGCAACAATTATTGAACCTTTAAGAATTTTCATCACACTATTCCCCCATTTCCCTTCAAGCCCATCAGATTCCAAAGCAGCACAGGAAATAAGATTGTTACTAAGATCAGGAACATGTCTCACATTTTTCAGAGTTAAAACACAACCAGTATCAAACTTCAGACACACATTTCCAACACCAAAAACTTTGCATTTCTTTTCATTTGCCATTGACATAGTGCCATGCATCACTTTAGTGTAATCAGTGAACATATATCTGTAAGGTGTCATGTGAAATGTACATGCTGAATCAATTAACCACTCAAGTTCAGATTTAGCATAATTAGAAACAGAGTTCACAGAATCATCACAAGACTCCACAATCATAAACACATCACCCATATTATCACTAGTAGAAGCAAGATTGACTTGTTCATTATTCTGATTTTGTTGTTTTTGGTTTTGGTTTCCCTTTTTAGGCTTAGTACACTCTTTAATGTAGTGACCATGTTCCCCACAATTGTAACACTTTTTATTGTTCTTAGGCCAAGATTTAGACCTATTCCTGTTCTTGCCCTTTTTCTTATCATTTTTCTGGTTATTAGACTTGTTCTGAGATCTACCCCTAACATGCATCACTTCCCCATTCCCCTGTTTATTCCCTTTAGAAGATTTAAGGTCTAATTCCTTACTCTTCAAGCCATTCACAACAGTTTCTAAAGAAATTTGATCCCTTCCATATTTGATAGCAGATTTCACATCACTGTAAGAATCAGGGATAACATTCAACAGAATAATGGGGGAGTAATCATCAATGTTCTTATCTCCAGTAAATTTAATGTCTTGGATGAGTTTTGTAAAAACATCAAGGTTCTCATCCATATCTTTTGTCAAGTCCAATTTAAATCTGAAAAAAATTTCAAGAAGGAAACGTTTTGAAGGTAGGGTAGTATCAGTTCAAAGTTCTTCAAGTTTTTTCCACAAATCTTTGGCACTTGACAATTTTCCAACATTACTTAACACAGAGTCAGAAAGATTCAAAATAATTGAAGAGTAAGCATATTCATCAAGTCCAGTTTTGAGTTATTCTGAATCTTTCTCACCATACTTGCCTTCAACAACTTTAAAACATTTTTGTTGAATCAAGATTCCCTTCATTTTTTGTTGCCAAATTGAAAAATCAGTTTTGCCATTAAAAGGCTCCATATGATATCCAGATGCAACAGCCATAGTTCGAGTATAATAAAAAAAAATATAGAACTCAGAGGCAATGCAAGAAACAAGATATTTCACAGAATATCACAAGGTAACAGATATCAACAGAAGGTCACAAAGATCACACAGGATCAGCAGAAGCAATACAAAGAGAGGACCATAGAAAAGTATCACACACAGGTGATATAATCAAGATCAGAGTATAGCAACAAACAAATTTAACAGGATCACAAAGGACTCAGTAAAGATCCCCCTCGCACCCCAGGATTCCACTACACTCGAATGATGTAAGGTCAAGGGGTTGTATGCTTAGGGTTTCTCAACCAAGTCAAGAGAAAGAAACTAAGTAAGAAGGAGATAAGAAATTTTACCACCAGAAGCTAGTTCTGGGATTACCAACTCCAGAACAGTCACCACAAGCCAAGAATCGCCAAGAATCACCAAGAACCAGCCAAGAACCAGAAGCACCAACCCACACGAGGCGGATAGGTGCTCTGATACCACTGTTAGGTATCTATCCGCCTCAGATAGTACGAATTGAACACAAATACAGACTCAATAGAAGTCCTATTATACAGGTAAATACTCTAGGACTCAATATAAACGAAAAATTACAGTACAACAAAGTAAAGTAAAACAGAAGTATACGGGATAAAACCCTAAGCCGAAATATTGAGAGATTTCGGCTCAGGATCAGTAAACCCAAACTACAGTAGTCACCACAGAATCACCAGAGAACCAAATAATGGAACCCACACAGCTTTCCATAGAAAGCCCTTAGAAACCAACACAAAGTAGCCCAATCGAACCACAACAAACTCTAGAAAACAACTCACCGAACCCCAAACCCTAGATCACTCAGAATCTGAAGGAGATGTCCACAAAGATGGTGAACAAGCGAAGAAAACACTCAGATCTTACACTCACACCCAAAGATCACTAAGAAATATCACGAGATCTGTGAGATTTCTAGAGAGAGAGAGTATCGCACAGAGAGAAGAAGATTCAAGAGGGTTAGAGAGAGAAGTGAGATATCAGTTGTGAGATTAGGGTTTGGGTTGGGGTGTTTTAGTAGGGTCAAGCAAGGGTTGATTGGACAACCAAGATTCAACTAGAGGATCCGCAGACATAGAGTCGGATCCCGCAGTCCGGATTCGAGACCCCAACTCAACTATTGGGCTGACATAAGTATTGAGCCTGTTGCTGATTGGGTTGCATGTGTGGGCCAAAATCATTGTAAATGGGCCAATTGAATATAAGGGCCAATAATACAACAGTCTACAAGGAGACCAAATTAAGTATAAATGATTCGCTTATTATTGCACATACTCAACTTTTGAGAGTGCTCTTGTAAGAATGTCTGCCAAAAGATCTTCATACTGAATTTTAGTCTTCTAGACAACTCCACAAATCTGTCATCCAACTAATGTTTGATAAAATACCTATCTATCTCCATAATCATACTGCTTTGCTACCCCAACACAGTTGAATTAGTTGCTTAGATAATCCAAATCTTGTAATAAAAAGGGCTAAAAGCCATAACCAAAAGCTTCACAAAGTCCAAGTCCCATGCCACTAATTCAGAATCTGCACTAATAGCAACACAGTTGAAGTTCTCAGCACCAAAAGAGTAAGAGGAGTAAGACTAAATAATGAAACAAACTACTCGATGATCGACTAGAGATAGATCGTCAAAAGAGTTCAACCATTTTTTCGTTTGATTAAATGTTAAGCTTAGTTCAAGCTCAGCTCGATTATCGAAGAACAAAAAATGTGTAATATCAAAATACTCGAGCTCGGCTCGGTTTTGGCTAAAGCTCATTCAATGTCGATTAGATTAATAATCAAAGCAAATTCAAATCACAATTTTTGAACTTCATAAATATTCAAACAAGCTTGACCCAGTAATATGTTCGGCAACGGATGATTTGTTGAACACAGACTAACGACACCAAAAATAATCAAACACGAGCAAATAGAACCGTTGGAGCGCATTTAAATATCGATTTTATACGCCAAATTCAGCAAAATTGATTGAACACAGGAGCAGCTTTTCTAGGAATGGAAAACCACTTGAAAATTAATCCACACCAATTGCTCCTGTGTACCACCATTCCACATACATCTAAACAAAGCTATAATTCAAGAGAAAGCTACTTACAGCATATTCTGCCTTCTACCTACAAACTAATTAATTAAAACCCCTTTATCCTTCATGTCAGCCAGCCTCGCCCACGATTAAAAACTAATCCTAAAGCTTATCGGGTCAGACGAAGATCAGTTCAAATAGCAGAAATTATAACATCTATTGGTTAAAACATTAGTAGAATAGAAGACCAGTATTTGCCTATGTAGCTAAATATCTAGGCATGTCATGTTTATTAATAAGACTGATGAGGCCAAATGAAGAACTCCCCTGCTGATGGCACAAAACTCATCGGATGAGTTGCCATGGAAGTGTCGGAGCCAGCCGGATTGTAGAGGTGGTGGAAGAGGTTGTGATGATAGAACGGAGCTGACGAGTTGTCTAACGGTACGCCACATGGGATGGCGGAAGGTGGCGGCTGGATGGCGGCAAAACTAATGCTGCCGCCGCTGTTGCTGCTGCATGGAGTTTGGAGGGCGGTGGTGGTTAGAGGAAGCTTCTCTTCGGCTTCGAGTGAGAGTTTCAATCGTTTTGCGGTCCCACCGATGGGAAGAGGGCTGTTAGCAATGGCTTCGACGTCGTATCGGCTCATCTCAAAATTGGTCACCGCATTTACGCCCCTAAATTTTATTGCTGCTATGTCGTATGCCTCGGCCGCTTCCTCCTCGGTTGCTGCCAAAAGTTGAGTCATTCAAAATCTTGTTATTCACAACTAGAACAAGAACACAAATTTATAATTAAAGTTAAGTCTTTCCACTAACATGGTGACATGAGAAGTTAAATTGATGTTAGCCGTTAAGTGTATCATAGTGTTTTTCAACTTGATTTACTTGGATATAAATCAATTTTTATCCATAAAATAAAGGGATAGTTACAAAACCTACCCTTGATGTTTGGGTTAATTAAAAAAATGATTCTCTGTTACATTTCCCCTTCATAAACAAAAACATTTAGAAAAAACCCCTATAATTGTAAAACTATTGCAATTACCTCCTTACATTTAAGTTAATCAAACCTCATTGGTATTTTTGTAATTAGACAGAACCTCAGGGAATTTTTTGTAATTATCCTAGTGTTTTAAACTTGATTTGCTTAAGATATAGATCAATTTTAATCGATAAAATAGACAGCTTATTACACGCACCAAATGTTCCAAGGTATAGATCTTTATTCCCCGCGACACGACCAATCCTTGCTTGCCATCTACCTTGTTGGTGATGCCTGTGTAAAATTTTCCATGCTCAGTTAGAACAGCAAATTAATCTTGTTCAAGGACAATCCACATATTCGTTTTCGCAAATAAGGAATTGATTAAACCTTGTAACACCCCTATAGATCGATGCTCCCCTTGAGAAACCGCTACTTTTCCTAAAGAAAATACAGCAAAGCACGATGAGAAACACTTGTGAAGTCGATAATTTTACAATGTGTTTATGTTTTTTGTCTGCAAATCTACAAATGTGGTGAAATAAGCTAACCTTCTAAGTGAGGCAATGAACTCTTGTTTAGTCACATGCTTCATCTCCTCTGTTTCTTTAGTATAATTGGCGATCTGAATGTACGATTTTTTTAAAATTAGATTTCAGTTTACCACATAATAATAGCGCAAATAATAAATCGTGCAAATTCAAAGAGGAAACGATAACTTAGAACTATATTTAAAAGACGAGATATATTACGAACCGGGAAGTTGGTGGTAGCGGTAGGACCCCAATATTTCAGAGCGGCCAAATCGTATGCACGCGCAGCCTTTTCTTCCTTGTCATACCCACCTGCATATCCCACATATTACACCATTAATAATCACGTCAATATAGATTATAAAGCGAATAATTGAGCAAATAAGAGCTACAAAAAACATTACTTACCTAAGTACACTGCCAGCAATTTGTACCCAATTTCAGCAACACCAAGGAGATACAATCAAAATCATGCAAAGATTAGAACCCGTAATTAGAACATCACCCGAGGAAGGATTAATTTTCCATGATAAACAAAGCTATTAAAGTAAATCTAGTACTTAGACATAAAAAGGCAAGTTCTCTACTTCCATAATTCTTTAAACAATTTTATAAAATCTTCTTACTTTATAATTTTACTATATCAGCAGGATGGAACTTTTGCAGCATCTAAATTCCCACTTTAAGAGATAATTCCAACAAATTCGACAAGGTCATAAACTTTGGTTAACAGAAGTCCAAAAAAAAGACACATTCCCATTCCTCAATTTCCTAATATAGTAACGTAACGTCATCATTATATCATTAAGAAAGGAATAGGATAGGATAAATAAGAATAACAATGACGCATATTAATGTCTCAATTTCCTAATTATAGTAACATTACGTGATCATCCGATCATTAAATTTGAAACTTGGTTCTTCTGTTAAGAAATTAAAGGGATAATATGATGATATAAGAGTAGATATGCTTCAAACTGGAACTTCTCCAATAAAAGCAAATAAATACATTTAAAACAAATATCAAAAAGGGTGTGAATTCCAGAAAATAAGGTGGGCAGAAGCTAATTTAAATTTCATGTGATGGGCAAGTGGGGACTTTGGTCAAACCAAATTTGAGAGTCATTGTCTCATCAAAGTGAAAAAAAAAAATAGAAAAAGCAAAAGCTAAAAAGCACTCTGATAAATTTCAGAAATTCAGGCAGTAGTGTTCAGACTAGCTGAGGTAATATGTGAAGTATGTTCACGGACCAGAATATTTAAGGTGGGTCAATTTATAGACTATAACCAGAATATGCGGACAACACTTTTATTAACTTATGGACAACATTAACCATATCTGGGACCTGGACTGATACATGCAAACAGTTAGAAGAAAAAAAAAAAAAAAGTATATACTGTAGAAATATGAATAAAATGGCGGCCCATATCATCAAATCTGTGAAAGATTGAATGAAATTTACTAGAAAAATAAAGTACAATTTTGTACATTTTTTCCAGTCAATCAATCATCAGAATTGCAACACAAGAAAAAAAATATAATAATAAATGCTACCACTCTTCCTAATTTTATTTTTTCATTTAATTAAAATTTGGTACAAGAGAATTTAATATTCCCCAAGAAAGTACCAGTAGACAGAGCGTGAAAAGAGTTGAAAGGTTGTACCTTGACGCCCTTTTCTTGCTTGGCCCTCCCTTCTACAGCTGTTATCCCATAGATGCGCTTCATATCTTCCTGTCCATCTGTGTCTGCGTCAAAATTCAACAGTAAATTAAACATTTAAATTAAATAAATAGCCATGCATGTCATGTAAGAGGGTTTATTTTATAATAATATTTAGGAAGGTTGAAAAAAGTACCTAGTGACGCCTCTGTAAATGGAAGTTCTTTGACCAAAAGTATCACCTATTTTCTTGCAACTCTCCGTATCATCACCACTAACAGCAATAATGGCTTCCTTATTATTATTATTATTGCTGCTGTTAATGTTACCTCCGAGTGACAAACCATTGTTATAATTACTATCTGCATTTGTAGTAATGGGGCACTGAGAGTAAGTCACCAACTCGCCGGCCGACTCAACCGGCGGCGACCGGGTCTGACCAGCGAATGCCGAGTCATCCACCTCCGAACCGGAGTTGGCAGAAAAGGCTTGAAACCCAATAATAGTCTTGAGATCTTGCTGCTCGCCGTTGCTGAAGTAGGCGGCGCCCCCGTGGTTGTGGTCGTAGATGTGAGTCAGGGACGAGTCTTGAGTCTCCGTCGATTCGCCGCCGCCGGAGAAGAAATCCTCCAGTTTTGGCGGCGGATGCATGTAGCCAGTGAAAATGGAGGCGTTGTTGTGTTCTTTTACATGATGATTTTCGGATTCGGTGAACATGGCTTCAGCTTTTTGGTTCGGCCACCCTAAAACCCAACGCCCAAACAAAAAAAATAAATAAATAAATAAAGTTGTAAATGAATATACTCAACTGTAATAAATAAGAAAAATAAAGCAACCTCACTTATACATATTGAATGAAAAATGCCAAAAAATAACTGAACGAATGAAATACAGGAGTGCATTTTTTTGACTTTTTTTTTCTCATTTTATTTCAAAATTTGTTTTCCTCAAAAAAAAAAAAAAAACGGAAACATCGAGGTGTTTGTTGAAGGTATTCAAAAGGGCCATTCAAAGATTCCCAAAACCTCCAAAAAAGCTGATAATACAGAAATATACATACATGGGCCAGTATGTATATATTCAAGCATATCCATAAATGTAAAATAAATTTGTATGTAATAATAATTACCAGTGGCATAGAAGTTGTCGGCAAATGAGTAGTAATGTTGAGAATCATGAGCAGGCTGCTGTGAAGAAGATGAAGAAGAATAGTTCAACATTTCCATTGAAGACACAGAAAATGAAAGCCAGTTGCTTTCCGGTGCCATTATTTTCTCCAAACACTCGGTATTTAATTTCTTCAAATAAATCAGACGCTAGTCCTGAAAAAAAAGAAAAATCTAAATAAATTGAAACAAGAATCACGACAAATTAAAATAGTATATATAGCATTAAGAGCCAAAAAAATAGGTACCTCATTATCGAGCAATGGATACATACATAGATTCCATTCATTAATGGATCATGTGAGTTTGCAGAAAAAAACTTGTAAGGACTTAATTTTATTTTCACCTTAAAGTTAAAAATAAATCAAGGACGAATATACATGTATAAAACCAACCCAAAAATGGTAGTGAGTAACATTCGAGTCTGAAAGACAAAAGAAGAGAGGTGAAAGTTAGTGAAAACCAAACAGCTAGCAATCACACGGGAGCAGTAAAGAGAAACAAATTGGGAGGTAATAATATGGTTTAACTATAGTTTATTGAATAAGAGTAGAGAGAGAAAAAGAGAAGAGAAAAGGTGGAGGAATATAATGGGGAGGGAAAGGCGGTTCTATCTGCCATTCGGCGGAAAACCAGAGGGGAACAAGGGCTCAAGGGCCTTTTTTAATTTATTTATTTTTTGAATTTTTTGTAATATTTAAATATTATGTGAAAAAAGAAGATAGGAAAAAGAGAAACCTTCTGAGCAGAAGAAAATTTGTGTGCAGTACAGCAAAGGTCGCGAAAGATGCGGGCTGGCGGTGTTTGGACCAAATTTACATCTTACTATTACTGTTCCTATTTGTTAATAGAGGTTTGGATTTTTTTTCTGTATTTGGAAGATGTTTGAGTGAGTTTTAATTTAGTTTTATAATATAATCTTAAATTTCAAAGAATGGAAAATGTTTTTAGGTGAAGAGTGGCCAAATGGAACCGGAATCTGTGCTCAACGGTTCCGACCA
Source organism: Rehmannia glutinosa (assembly GCA_016081115.2). NCBI lineage: Eukaryota > Viridiplantae > Streptophyta > Magnoliopsida > Lamiales > Orobanchaceae > Rehmannia > Rehmannia glutinosa. The sequence goes on from JABTTQ020002093.1 coordinate 109,961, forward strand.
CGATTCGGGAACCATTGACCGGAACCCAATTCCAAATTCGAAATTGAACCGTGTATGCGGGTTTCGATTATAATTTCTAGGAGTCAAAAATCATGGAACCAGTTGTTAAAATCAAGGTTAAAACTGATGAGATTTATTTTTTCCGGTAAAATATATTAGAAGAAATGTTAAATATTATATGATGTTTATATATGCAACCACAAAACACACGTCTTAAATCAAATGTTGTAATCTAAGTATTATAGGTGATGTCAAGGGCTCAAACTCCACCCTACCCTACAATTCCCTTTGTAAGAATTTGAATTTTTAACCTAGAAAAAGGTCCAAGTCCTTTTCTTTTTTCCATTTCCATTCTTTAGTGACTGGAATTGATAAAGTATTTTATTTAAACAATTCAAAAATTTATTAAAAAGAAAAAAAAAAAAGGTTCCAACTAATGGAACCGTGGAGGAACCGAGTTCTATTTGAACGCAGTAAAAGCAACAGTTTAACCGGAACCGTGGTCATCCCTATTTTTAGGAGTTGTAATAAGTTATTTTAAAATACTTACAGAATTTCATAACATGCGTATACACGCTCAAGACGATATGTTGTAATGTTTCATGCTACTTAATAGTATAAGGAAAAATAAATGTAAAGCAATTATGAGAAATAAAAAATTATCATTATAATTTAATAAATTTTTATATTTTACTTTAGGGATAGTTAAAAAACTACCCCTAAGGTTAGGTTAATTACAAAACAACATAGTTTTTTGAAAACTACAAAAAACTTCTCAATGTTCGATTATTTATTATACTTTACCCTATTCATAAACAAAAATATTTCAAATACCCTATTTACATTTGAATAAAATATTATAATTACGCCCTTACAATATTTAACACAAAAATCAAATTTCAATCGTTTTCTTTTTTAATTTTCAAATATGGTTTTTGTAATTAATCAAAACCTCGAGGTAATTATTCTATTTACAAAAATAATATATATCACATTTTATGAGGTCCAAAACATATATAATTACACTTTATGATCTAGGGATGGCAAAATCCCGCAGGAACCATCCCCATTGGTACCGAGCAATATGCGATGGGAAATCACCGACATCGGGGATGGGACAGGATGGTAATTTCCGATTCTTTAGAAGGGGATGGGGACGGGATGGGATTTATATCCCCCGTCCCATCTCCGTCCCCGTTTTGATAAAACGGGATTCCCATCCACATTCCCCAATACATATATATTATATTTATTTATTATTATATTATTATATTTATAATATTTATTTTATTAAATTTAAAGACTAAACTCTTAAGTATTTATAATTTCCATTGTTCTCATTATTTCTTTTATGTATTGTTTTATTTTGTTTATTTATTTTAATTATTTTAAGTAATTTATTTTATAATTTTTTATTAAAAATTACAAATGGAAAACCCGATTCTCGTGGGGACCCCAATCCCCGAATGGAGATTTCCCATTCTCATCCCAAATGCACAAAATAGGGAAGACGGGGATGGGATTTGGTATGGGATTGCGGGACGGGATGGGATGGTATGTCCAATACCACTCGGCCCCCCCATTGCCATCCCTATTATGATCTTACATTCTGTAAGCCTTATGATATAGCCTATAGGTGCAATGAATATCAAAACATTGGAAAATTAATGGTTCGAGCTTCTAAATTTGAAGACAGGGCTATATATTTCAAATAGTATTTTATTGTGTACTTCAAAAGTATTATTACATGTTAAGAAACAAAAGTGACGTCATCAATGCATATCTGGCGTTTATGGATAATATGTAACAAGAGATGAAATATCATACGAAATAAATTAGGATTCGAATTTAAAAAATGTCAAGATGAATTGAAATTGAATTTGTTTTAAAATTTATGTTAAACATTTTTAGAAGTTACTCCTATTTTTAAGTTCTAAGCATTTATTTCAATCAGATTAGGTTGGACATACTAAAATATCCTGTATAGTTTTAAATTTAAAATAAATCCGTCAAAGGGATAAAAAAAACCCATGCACATTATTATTCATAAGATACATGTTTGACAAAAAAAATACTATTATATAATTCTAATATTCCTATGAAGTATATATTAAATTTAGTAGATAATTTAACTTTAATCATAATTTTATCATACTTTTCATCAATAAGAAATATATGATACTCAATTGATATTTGAAAACAAGTAAAATTACAGTTAAACATCTATAAATTAATAACTTTAGGATTGCCGATATTTATTAATTTAGCGAGATATTAAATTAGAGAGTTATTAATTTTACTTGTTTTTTCAAGTCGGGATGACTAAAAGTATTATATAAACGAATTTATTAATTAATCGAGTATTAAATTATCGAAGTTATACTATAAATACATTTTGTAAACAAAACTCAATCGGTCAAATCTTACAACTCAATCATCCAACTCACTATCATTTTTGCACATTCCATGAGGGGCTTTCTCCAAAATATTTTATCATTTTCACACATACCATGAGGAGTTATAATTCTCAAAATATTTTTTAAAATTGATAACGTAACGAACCAAAACACTGTGTAAGAATTGCTTAATTACTTTTGAATAAATTTAAAAACCACGGGAAATTTGTAAAATTGGTCCTATATTTATAGGGATGTTGTAATATTAGTCATGTAACTCTTGAAGTTGCAATTTAGTCCTATGACAATTTTGTCTCTCAATAAAAATAGTAATTATATTTTTAGGATTTGATAATTTTAGTCTTATGATTATAAATTGTGATAATTTCGATCTCATTAGTCAAAATGACATATTTTTTCAAGTTTTACGTGTTTATGTATTTTAATTTCATAATTAGGAAATAATACATGTAAAACTCGTATCTCGGATTTTGATCCGAATTCATAATTCTAAAATTCTTCTCCCATTATGCAATCTATATCATAAATGATAAGTAAATTTAACTCATAATTAAATAAAACATAGGACTTGATACAATTTTCTACTTGATCTTAGGTATATTGAATATTTTGGTGACCAAGGGCATTCTGGGAATAAGTAAAATATTGAAATAGCCTCCATGATCAAGTTTGCACCAACTTTAAACTTAGAGGACCATAATTGCACAAATCCAAAATTTATGGGAATAAAACTGTAAAAAAAGGTAAAATATATAGGACTAAAATCACAATTTCAGAAGTTACAGGACTAATATTGCAACACCACTATGGATGCATGACTAATTTTGCATTTTTCCTAAAAAAAAACCCAAATGATAGCACATTAGGCTTGTCAAATTAAAACAATCAACATATATATGTAACATCATTAATTCTAATATTATTATTTTCAAAGTCAGATAATGGAAAAATTGAACCTTTCAAACGTTAATATTTACTGTGGAATCAAATGGTCGATGAACCCCAATATTGATTCTCAATTCTCATGCTGTTTATAGATTCTAAGTAGTGACACTAATCAACTCATCAATTGTGCAACTTTATTTCAAGAATCGATTGACTGATGAAATATTAGGTAAATTTCGAAAAGCCCTGCAAATGTACTTGATATTGTTAAAATATAATATATATTTAGTTTTTTTATTTAAGTGTAGTCCTTTTATGGTTAGGATTTTAGTCCTTTTAGGTTTAGGTTTTCTATTTGCCTATATAAGGCTCCCCTTTGTTTCTTTGTAATTCACTTTTGATTTTGCATAATAAGAATACAAGTACTTTTATGGCTTCTTTGATTTCAACATGGTATCACGAGCCAAAATTTTAATCTTTGCCACAGCTTTCACGGATCGTTTCTTGATTCTGATTTCAACATGGTATCAAGAATACAAGTACTTTTCTGGCTCGTTTCTTGGTTCTGATTTTGTTTTGTTATCGCTAGTTTTGGGTTCCGATTTGGTTAGTTTGTATTTGTTTTTTTGGGATTACGTTTTGGGGATCTATTCTGTTCGTCATGGTTGTTCGTAAGGATGACTCTCTTCAAGCAATTAGTGTGCAATTGGATGGGAAAAACTATTCGTATTGGAGTTATGTTATGAAAAAAAAATTTGCGAGGTAAATCTATGTGGGGTTATGTTGGGATAAAGGTTAAACCTACGAAAACTGGTTCGGATGGTGCAGATCCTTTGGAGGCTTGGGAAGCGGATAATTCGAAGATTATTACTTGGATTAATAATTTAGTTTCGCAATCTATAGGGACTCAGTTGGCGAAGTATGAGACTGCGAAGGAAGTTTGGGACCATCTGGGACGGTTGTATACACAGCCCAACTTTGCCAAACAATATCAATTGGAGGCTGGTCTTCGCGCTTTAAAACAGAAGGGTATGAGTACTTAGGAGTTTTATTCCACTATGTCAGATTTGTGGGATCAATTGTCGCTTACTGAATCTGCTGATTTGCGAGCTTTTGCGCCTTATGTTACACGTCGAGAAGAACAATGATTGGTGCAATTTTTGATGGCTCTTCGTTCTGATTTTGAGGGGTTACGTGGTAGTATTCTGCATCGAAGCCCATTACCTTCTGTAGATTCAGTGGTCAATGAACTTTTAGCTGAAGAAATACGACTTCAGACTCACGCTGATAAGGGGATTGTTTCAACATCTACTGCATCAGTTTTTGCCGCACCACAAAAGCCGATTAATAATAATCCCAATCAGGTGAATTCGAGGACACCTTTGGATGAATGTGCGGTTTGCCACCAAAAGAACACATCGGGAAAATCTGCTTCAGTTTTTCTGCTTTGTTGTGGTTTCTTGTAGGTTCATTTGTTTGGTTATTGTTTGTTTAGCCCCTCCATGTTTTGGGGTTTTTTCCCTCATTGACTTGTGGGTCTTGGGTGGCTTTGGACAAGTGTGTCCCGATGTGTTTGATGTATTCGTGAGGTTGTTTCTATGATATATAAAACTTTCGCTTTTGACAAAAAAAAAGAAGGCTCAGTGTCCCCTGTTATTGAATAAAGGTAAACCACGCGGTCGAGATCCCAACAACAAAGCGGCTGGTTCCAAAGAACAACGAGCTTCACGTCCCCTCCACAAAGAAGAACAAAGACCATCGCCATCCCAATGGCCTCCTAGACCACCTCCGACGAGCAATGCAGTCGCCGCACCATCATTGGATCCGTATATATTTGAGCATTTTCAAAAGTTCATTGCCTCACAGCCACATGCTATGTCTGCCTCATCAAATATAGGTTTGTCTCATTCTAATTCTTCGTATGTCTTCATTCTTGTGGATCTTAGATTCGGAGCTTCCCATCATATGTCACCTAGTATGTCGTCTTTTGTCTCTTTGTCTCCTAATCCCTCTCGTGTCGGGCTTCGATTCTAGCCGATGGTACTCCAATGGCATTAGCGGGGAATTGGTTCCATTGTCACACCTTGTTTTTCCATCCCTAATGTTTATTATGTTCCTAATCTCACCTTGAATCTGGTTTCGGTTAGCAATTATTATGTGCGTCCGGTTATTTAGTCTCTTTTTCTTCTTCTACTTGTTATATACAGACCATGATCTCGGAAGTTGATTGGGACATGCCGTAAGCAAGGAGGACTTTATGTTTTGGATCAGCTCAAAATATCGGAGGCTCTGACATCTCTTAGTGTGGATTTGTCATCTTTTCGTTTGAGTCGTTCGTCTTGATTTTTACTTATGGCATTCTCGTTTAGGTCATGTGTCCGCTTCTCGTTTTACGTTTTTAGTTTCTCTTTGGTGTATTAGGAGATTTGAAATCTCATGATATTTCGGATTATAATGGTTGCAAATGGCAAAATTTTCTGCTTTACCTTTCAATAAAAGTGTTTCTGTTTCTCGTGCGCCTTTTGATCTTGTTCATTCTGATGTATGGGGACCTTCCATTGTTAACACAAAGGGTGGATCTCGATATTATGTTTCGTTTATTGATGATTATACATGTTATTGTTGGGTTTACCTTATGAAACAACGTTCTGATTTTTTCAACATCTTCTGCAACTTTCGAGCACTTGTGGAAACCCAACATTCAACCACCATAAAGTGTTTTCGTTGTGACTTGGGTGGGGAATATTCTTCCAATGCTTTTCTTATTTTACTTGCTTCTGATGGTACAATACGACAAATATCTTGTACGGATACCCCTGAGCAAAATGGTGTTGCCGAGAGAAAACATAGACATCTTGTAGAAACTGCTAGGTCTCTTTTGTTGTCTGCTAGTGTTCCTAGTGTTTTTTGGGGGAAGTTCTTCATCGCTACCTATTTGATTAATAGAATTCCTACTTCGCATAATTCGGGTTTGACACCTTTTGAGAAGTTGTATGGGTATGCTCCTAATTATTTGTCTTTGCGCGTATTTGGTTCTACTTGCTTTGTCCCTCGACCTCAAGTTGAACGTACTAAGCTGACCCCGCGATCTGCTTTATGCGTTTTTCTTGGTTATGGGAAAGGCGGAAAAGTTATCGTTGTTTTGATCCGCTTAGCCAAAAATTATATGTCTCGCGTCATGTAGTGTTTCTTGAACATATTCCATTCTTTTCTATCCCATCCCGGCTCTCATAATTTATCCAGTCCGATCTCATTCATATTGACCCTTTTCATGGTGACGAGTCCACTACTAACTGTTTCGCAGGTTCAGTACATTGACTTGATTCGATGTGACCGATTCTCCCGCCATCGATGATGTCCCGTCAACTTCTCCAATCGCTATGGCTCCCGATGTTGCTCATCGTCAATCCACACGTGACCGTAAGTCTATTATGTTACCTTGATTTTGTTTACTCTTATTCTAGTTCATTCGTCTCTTTTTGGCCTCTCTTCATCGTATTTCCGAGCCTTCATCCTATAGAGGCGATTCGTGATCCATTTTTGGCAGGATGTTATAAATAGATTGAGGAACTTAAACTTATTTTGCATCATACTCATACTTGGGACTTGGTACCTTTACCACCTGGGAAAACATGCAATTGGATGTCGTTGGGTCTACAAAATCAAAACAAAATCTGATGGGTCTATTGAAAGATATAAAGCCCGACGTTGGTTGCTAAAGGTTATACTCGGGAGTATGGTATCGATTATGAGGAGACATTTGCTGTTACAAAGATGAAAACTATTCGCCCTCTTCTTGCGTCGCCGGTTCGTCGATGGGGTATATCTCGGATGGATGTAAAGTATGCTTTTTGAATGGTGATCTTGTTGACGAAGTATACATGCAACCTCCTCCTGGTGTTGCCCATCAACTAGGTGAAGTTTGTAAGCTTCGTAAAGTTCTTTATGGCCTTAAGCAAGCCTCACAGAGCGTGGTATGAAAAGTTTACTTGTGTTGTTACTTCTCCCTCTACAGTTCATTTGGGCTCATTGTTTTTGCGTATTCTTAGATATCTCGGGAACTCGGTTTCAAAGTCTTTTACTTCCGTCTAGTTCTTCTTTGGAGCTACGTGCATACTCCGATCTTTGATTGGTGGTGATCCTACGGATCGCAAATCTATCATCATGTTTTTTGTGTGTTTTTGGGTGACTTTCTCATTTCTTGGAAGAGTAAGAAACAAGATGTGGTTTCTAGATCTTCCACAGAAGCTGAGTATCGTGCCATGGCAACTATTGCTTGTGAGATAGTTTGGTTACGTTGGTTGCTAGCAGATATGGGTGTTTTTCTTGATCGTCCCACTCCGCATTTGCATTGTGATAATAAGAGTGCTATTCGATTGTCCGCCATCGTTTTTCCATTAGAGGACTAAACATATTGAGATTGATTGCCATATTATTCGACATTATTATTAGACTGGTATCATCACATTGCCTTTTGTCTCTTCTTTTGTGCAGATTGCTGATATGTTTACCAAGGCCCATTCCTCTTCGCGTTTTCGTTTCTTGTTTGACAAACTCTCAATGCTTCTTGCGGTTGCATCGTGAGTTTGAGGGGGAGTGTTAAAATATAATATATATTTAGTTTCCTTATTTAAGTGTAGTCCTTTTATGGTTAGGATTTTAGTCATTTTAGGTTTAGGTTTTCTATTTGCCTATATAAGGCTCCTCTTTGTTTCTTTGTAATTCACTTTGGATCTTGCATAATAAGAATACAAGTACTTTTATGGCTTCTTTGATTTCAACAGATATATCGTACCTAATAAAAATCTGCATATACCCCTTCGTAAGTCAAATGAATTTTCAATATTAATATGGTTAAAAATGTGTAATTTTTTACAACAAGAAATATGATTTAAATGGTATGTGACATAATTTAAATATTAGACATGTAGACCAGTGGGCGAATAAGCCGGAGAACAGTGAGCCGGTGATCAGGGCCTGTTTGGCTCTCAGTAAATAAATCTGAGGGCATCCCCAGCTTTTAAGGTCTATGTAATCCTCTTATCATGCCACATCGAGACCACCATCACCTATAACCCAACCAGTGTGTGTATGTGTGTGTTTTGGAGTTGCAATAAATTTGCAGAAAAAACAAAATCATGGGTGTATGCGTATGGCTACACATAAAAAAAAAACAATTAGGTACTAAAAAGTACATCCTAATACTCATATACAGGGATAACATGTTTGCCACGATTTCATTATAATTTATAGCATACTTTATAAAGTGTGCTATAATATTAGGAAAAAGAATTAATGCCAAGCACAAAAGGTTAGATGTTTTTGATGACATTAGTTTTTATCTTGTCATTGTTAATTTTGTAAAATGTTATCATTGACATTAAGTCAAACATAACAAATGTAGTAATTAAGTTAGAGCAACTCCATCAGACCATCTCCAAAGTAGTTTGCACTACTTTAGTGCAGAGTCTGCACTACTTTGGTGCAAAATCTACATTTCATCTCCAAAGCAGATTGCACTACTTTTTACACTAAAACAGAATATTCCATAAGATTCCTTCTTTTATTAATTTAATATTGATTTTTATTACTTTATAATTGATAAAAACATTATATAAGTAATTTTATTTAATATAATATTTATTAAATTTTTTATCATCAAAATAATCAAATTAAATAAAATATAAAATATTTGGAAATTAAAGCAAAATATTAAAATAAAAACATAATTACAATATGTAAGATTTTTATATTTTTTGTGTAGTATTTTAAATATCATAGTATTATGAAAATTACACATCATATTATTCAAAATAAATTATCACATATAATTAAACTAATTTTAATACTGTTTTTTATTAAATTAATTGAAATATAAAATTATTTACAATATATACATTAAAAAAATACATATTAATTAATAACAATAAAATCAAAAAAAAAAAAAAAAGATAAAGATAAAGAACAATGCGCCACACAGCGCCGCATCGTTGAAATTCTAAAGTAGCGCATGGATTTAGCGCATTGTTGGAGATATACTTATCTGTACTCTAACGCTCAGCGCCAATTTGGTGCTTCTATTGGAGAAGCTCTCAGGTAAGTAAAATAGCGTTGGGCGCTATAACTTGTCCTCCATCATGGCGCCAAATGTTGCGCTATTTTGGCATTTGCTACAGTACTACGCCAAAAATAGTGTGGTACTGTAGCTACGCTACTTTTTTCTTTTTTTTGTTGATTTTTTTATTTAATTTGTTATAGCATTATTTTAACATTAAATATTATTATTAATATTATATTTTAGTTAATCTACTACAAAATAAAACTAAAATTAATGTTATATTAATTTCATTAAATTTAACTTTTTTTTAAAATTATTTTCCTTTAAAAATAATATTAAAATTAATATTATATTATATTCTATTTTTTTTCAATTTGATTAATTTTGAAGATAAAAAATTAATAAATATTATATTAAGTAAAATTATTTATATAATATTTTTGTCAATTATAAAATAATAAAAATAAAAATAAAAGAAATAATCTTATAGAATATTCTTTTTTAGTGCGAAAAAATAGTGCAGATCTTTGGAGATGAAGTCAGATTTTTTACGCTAAAGTAGTGCAAACTCTGCACCAAAATAGTGAAGAGTGCTGGAAATGGTCTTATTGTGGGACTTGTACCGTCATCAAAGTGTTATATACTATACATCTACTTGTTACCGATCCTAATTAACTGGAAACAACATGTGTTAAATTTGTAAAAATTATTATTGTAAAAAGAATACACATGCTTATCGCTTAGCTAACATAAGTAATGATACAATCACAACAAAAAAAGGTTACAGTTTACCGACCCACATAAATGATTTTGTTACTCAATTTTACAGTTATCTATTAGAATATCGGTTTAATAAAATATATTATTTTTCTCCAAACTATACCGACCAATTACCAACAAATCACCTACAACGATTGTACATACACTTTACAATTATCTAAATATATATTTACGTACAGATTTTTTTGTAGGTAATTGGGTCTTTCGTGTGGTGCATTATCACTGATATTTTGTTAATATAATTACTTGTCTCTTAGACAAGTTGGGCATATATAATCCAGGAGCTAGTCTCCTGTTAGACGGTCTAACGGATTTAAGTACGTTAGACGGATCCCCCAAACCCGACCCGGATCTTTAAAAGAAATGCTCCGGCCTCCTTGTTCCCTTCTCCTTCATCGGGTGTTGTTTCTCTCTCTCTTTCTCCAATCGTAGGGCAGCTTCAAAAGCTCCTCGTCATTGTATATCGCCCCCAAATGGCGGAGTTGTAAATAGAAATCACCAAAGACCAAAGTCGCGAGTAATTTGTTCTCATTATTGATGAAATACATTGATAATTTCTCTATGGAATCGATTTGAAGGCGGTGTGGTCCTCCAAGACGATGGTTAATTTATGTTCCTTAATGGCGGCGAGATTGATTAAAGCGCGAGAGATGTAACCACTTGTTCGATTTGGTGATATTTTCTTTATGGTTAATTTACGTCCCTTAATTTAGTCAACCACAAAAATCAACACCAAGATTAAATTCTAATGCACAAATTGCTCGCTCTACTACACCACTAACCGAATTTTTCCTCGTTGAAAATAAATCCGCATTTGTTGCTATTTTCTCAATCAAAGTATCTAATGTATATATAGTAATATGTTTTCTTGACTCTGTTATGGGCGTAGGCTACATACACCTTTCAATTTTCAGTATCAGCTAATACTTTTATAAGAAATATTAATACATTTTATAAGAAAAACCAATACTTTGCAGAAGTACTACTAGAATACTCTTTATGAAATTACTAATACTTTTCGAGAAACTACTAATACTTTATTGAGGATTGCTAATACATTTCGGGAGTATATTCAAGAGAAATACTAAAATACTCTTCAGAGAACTACTAATACATTTCAGAAGAACTGCTAATACTTTTTAGAAGGACGGCTAATACTTTTCAGAAGGACTGTTAATACATTTTGGGAGAAAATTTTAATTATATTCAGAGAAACTACTAAAATACTCTCCAGGGAACTACTAATACTTTTTCGAGGAACTACTAATACTTTTTTGAGGGACTGCTAATACATTTCGGGAGTATATTCATGAGAAATACTAAAATACTCTTCGTGGGAACTACTAATGAATTTGGAAGAAGAATCGTTAATAATTTTTAGAAGGACGGCTAATACTTTTCGAAGGATCACAGTATCTTGGTGGCCTCCCTGAAAACTACTAAAACACCACTGCTAATATTACGGAAATACCACCGGGTCCGCGGGTCGATCGTCTAGAAGGTCGGACAGTTAAACGGCTTGACAGAGTTTTTGTGATAATCCAGGATCATTACTCAAATTTACGATGATTTAGTGATTATTTCCTTATATTAGCTTGTGTATATACACACGAATAAATGTCTAATTTTGATCATACGTACCAAGAAGAACTATATAATTAATTTTTTTTTCTTGACGAGTATAACTCCTATATATTTTTCAAAGCGTCAAGGAATTTGGTCGATTACACAACACATTTGTTTCTTTCTTTTTTTTCTTCAGAAAACCAATGGAATTTTATTAAAAATAAAACTAAAAGACAAAAACTCATGTGAGACGGTCTAATGGGACAAAATCTATTAGACGGATTCTAAAATCGACCAGGTGGCATTTTTGTACTATTAGTAAAGATGTTTTTGTAATATCCATGGACCGGTATCATCAGTCTCTCTGAAAAGTATTAACAGTCCATCCGAAAAATATTAGCACATAGTTCACTTGAAAATATTAGTTTTGTATATTGGGCGGTGATATATTATCACGAGCTGGAAAAGTATTATTAGTACGTAGTTCACTTGAAAATAATTCATAGTCCCTCCGAAAAGTAGTAGTTTTTTCCGTCAAAAGTATTAGTGTCCCCGTGAAATGTATTAGTAGTACCCTTGAAAATTATTAGGCTTTTCCTTAAAGATATAGTAATTAGTTGATGAAAAATATTAGTTTTTTCTAATAAAATGTATTAGTACTAGTCCCATCGAAAATATTAGTAGGCCCCTTAATAAGTAATAGGCGTTCCACCGGGTCGTTTGGAGTTTGTTCTTTGGGTTCGTGGGTTGAGTAGATCCAATAAATTGGATCCATCTCGATCATTAAACCGGTTAATGTAAGACTACCTCAAACTAAAAACGGCTAATAGGAGACTACCTCAAACTAAAAATATATTGTTAGCAAATATGGGTCGAAACTCAAATCACATATTTGCACATAAAGGTGGATCGAGTATACCTATTTGTAGCGGGGCTCGATCCACATAGCCAAGATTAAGCCCGTCTACAAGCCTCCGTTTGATCCATGATTAAGCCATCTACAAGCCTCCTCTTGATTGAATCATGATCAACGAACAAACCCCATAGATTGGTTGAACCACGAACAAGATCACGAACCGACTTTTCGTAGGTGTAAATAATTACTAGAATTATTTACTTGGGTATGCACACCTTAAACCCTTGGAGAACTTTGGTGATGCTCCAAGAAGAAAACCGTAGAGAGAAATTTTAGGAGAGAGATAATTCTTTCTATGTGTAGTAGACGTTCTAATGACCTAGTCTAATTGTAGGGAGAGATATCAATATATATCTCAATCCCCTGATCGATTAGAGTCACGATGGGAGAGGTTTCTAGATAAACCTCATCTAAATAGACTTCCTATTATCTCAAATATGGATGCAACCTGATTGCACCCAATATCTCCCACTCATACATATTTGACTCGACTCATTCGAATCACATCCTCATAGTTCTCATCTCACATCTCTTCTTTCATACAGGGAATAAGGCGTGCGACCAAGCGAGAAAGCAAAGGTGAGGAGAGTTATATTAAGTCATCACCAAACTAACATAACCCTACAACTCAATAACTCGCTATGTACCCCAAACCAAGTGGTCGCACCCGACGGTCAAGTATCTCTAGATCCCTCAATTAAATAAATAGAACATGCTCGACTCACTCAAATATATTTCTATATTTATGACTAGTCAAACACATTCCGACATAGTCGCCTGGGCTATGAATCATAGAACATAAGTGCATTACCAACTTAATTCTTCCTCGGTCCCACATGCCAATTAGCTTGGTCTTGACAGCTTTCCTAGACATGCTCCGACATACCGAATCACACATGGCCATTGGATACATGCTAAAGTAGCATCATCAATCTTACACCTAATGACATGGTCCAAAGTCCCAAATGGTACAAAAAAATAATACGGGCTCACAAGTGAAGCGGGGACCCATTGAGTCACTTTCCCATAGACGGTCGACTCAAAGCACATGTAGTATGAATACATGCTATGATGGAGCTCCCACTCAATTTAGGCATGTCACGCTCTAGACATCATACAAATCTTAGTCCAGTCGCTATTCAAGCGCCCGAACTGCGTACTACTCGTAGTCATATCTAAATCACATATTTGCACATATAGAATAGATCGAGTATACCTATTTGGAGTGGAACTGCCGATCCACATAGCCGAGGATTAAGCCCGCCTCTGCCCTCCGTTTGATCCATGATTAAGCCATCTACAAGCCTCCTCTTGATTGAATCATGAGCAACGAACAAACCCCATAGATTGGTTGAACCACGAACAAGATCACGAACCACCTTTCTCGTAGGTGTAAATAATTACTGGAATTATTTACTTGGGTATGCACACCTTAAACCATTGGAGAACTTTGGTGATGCTCAAGAAGAAAAACCGTAGAGAGAAATTTTAGGAGAGAGATAATTTTTTCTATGTGTAGGAAACGTTCTAATGACCTAACGATTGTAGGGAGAGATATCAATATATATCTCAATCTCTCAGTGTCGATTAGAGTCCCGATGGGAGAGGTTCTAGATAAACCTCATCTAAATAGGACTCCTATTATCTCAAATATGGATGCAACCTAATTGCACCCAATATATATCATATTTAGTTTATATTTGCTACAATCGGAGCCAGGCCCTAAGTTTCAAGGGCCCGGGGCGAAAGAAAAAGAGGGGCCCCCGTGCCTGGGGTGTCAATCGTGTTGTGTTTCGTGTTCGCGGGTCGTGTTCTGACACGAGTATTACAAGTCTGACACGAACACAAACATGACCCATTTAATTATTTTTGTTAAGATACACGTGACGAACATGATCTGTTTATGACACGGGTAACTCGAACATGAAACAAAAAAACTATATAATTTAAAATCAACATGAAAAAATATTAAAAAAATGCAGAAAAAAGCTCCAATTACAAATAAGATACATTAAATTATTAAAAAATATTAACAAACGCATTTAATAATTTTTCCATCATCATATAACCAACTAAAACATCACAAAATATTAAAATAACATGTTAATATAAATTTAAATGGGTTAAATAAGTCAATCGCGTCGACACGCGGGTCAACTCGACCTAGCCTATTTATTTTTCGTATTAATCGTGTCCGACCTGATTTTGACCCAAACTTGTTAAAGGTTGTACCTGTACCTGCTAAATTCGTGTTAGGTTCATGTCGGGTTATTATGTCGTGTCACAAATTGACGCCCCTACTTGTGCCTCGTATTTACATAAAAAAAAATGAAAAATAACAAAATCCATGTTACAAATACAATTTTATTGATTTAACATAAAAATAAACATGTAATTACAAAAATATTATACTAAAATTTTAAATATTTCAGTCATTAAAATAAAATTACAAAAAAATCGTTCTATATAATTTATGGATTGAAAGTGATGGAGAAGGAAAATTTGTTAGACAAAGTCACAAAGATAGATGAAAAAAGAAAAAAGAAAAAAAAAATAAAAACAATCAACCTTAATTCTGCAAGTGTGAAGGTTTGAACATAGACCTCTTAGGAGATAAATGGAAAGTCAGCTACTAGGCAAATTAGCTTATTTGGTACAGTGACATCCTCTGAATTTATATACACGCAAGTAATATATATTATATATATAATAAGAAAATAAAAACTCCAGGGCCTTTGCTGGAGGGAGACCCTATGCAGCGGCACCACGTTGGCCGCCCCTGGCCGCCCCTGGCTACAATGTACATACACGTTTAAAAACGAATGTTAATGAGAATGTAGACAAAATCCACGTGCAAATTAATATATGATGACTTTAGTGATGTGCTGTGTACAGGCTTCAAATAAGTATGTATATACATTACCATACTGCTCACATGCCATATTATATATGTATTACCATGCGTGCATGTGTATATTTATGTGTCCATATCACCACATACGTAAACGTGGTTGATTTGTTGGAACGGC
Source organism: Rehmannia glutinosa (assembly GCA_016081115.2). Taxonomy (NCBI): domain Eukaryota; kingdom Viridiplantae; phylum Streptophyta; class Magnoliopsida; order Lamiales; family Orobanchaceae; genus Rehmannia; species Rehmannia glutinosa. The sequence continues at coordinate 125,612 of JABTTQ020002093.1, forward strand.
GGTGCGATATGGTCCATGGCCGCTTTGTTTATTTTGTTTTTTTCCTCTTTTTTATTGGATATGTGAGAATGTTAATTTAGAAATGGTTAACGTGCAAAATAAAATTTTGTTTTTGAGGGGCAGAATAAGATTTTTTTTTGAGGGAACAAAATAAGATTTTTAAGTTTTGGTTTACGAAGTTGGTTCAAACTGTTAAATATAATATAATATTATTAAAATATGTAGCTCTCCTAATTTAGTATTAGTTCTTTTAAGATTAGGATTTTTAGTTGTACTATATAAATATTTTTCTCTATTTTGTAATTCACTTTTAGTATCACAAGGTATACAAGTTTTTATTATCTCTCTCAATATTATGAATTCTTCGATTTCTGCATGGTATCAAGACAGGGTCGGACCTGTGCTTCACAAGGCCCTAAGCGAGTTTTTGAAAATAGGCCCTTGTGATCAATTTTTTTTTATCTAAAAACATTACTTTAAAGCAAGGGCGGAAATATCAATTGTAATAATAACCAAATGAAATAATTACTTTAGCGAGACAATATGACTAATTAAAAACAATAATATGTCGGCAAGATAATAATAATAATGTATTAACTAACAAATTAATATTCATATATTAAAACAATCAATAAGTGAAAATTAAATGCTGGCAAAAAAATAATATTTCATTAAACAAAAAAATACAAAAACATGTCATATTTTTTTTATAGTATTCAGTTTTAAAACCAATAAATAAGCAAAGTGCACCGAAAGAGTTAAAAATTGTAGTTGTGAGCTGGAGAAGTGATTCACGTGAAGAGTAGCCTGGTAGGGTGAGATTTGGGCCTTCTTTTTTATTTTTTTGGGTGTTGAGTTGATGAAGAGAAAAGACAAAAAGAAAAATTGGGCCAAGAGTAAATTTGCAACTGAAGAGTTAAAAAAAATGGGCCCCCAAATATTTGGGACCCTAAGCTGGAGCTTGTCCAGCTTGTGGTCAGGTCCGGCCCTGTATCAAGAGCCAAATTTTGAATCTTAATTAGCCACAACTTTCACTACTTTTTGGTTCATATTTGAGTTCTTTTTTGGTTCACATTTGAGTTTTTCTTGGTTTTGTTCACCATGGTTGCTCGTAAGATGACTCTCTTCAAGCAATCATCGTGCAATTAGATGTGAAGAACTATTCATATTGGAGTTATGTCGTTGTTAACAAAAACTGCAAGGTAAATCTATGTGGGGTTATGTTACTTGGACAAATGTTAAACCTAACAATTTTAAGGGTAACGAATTGAGTTCTGATTCGGATAGTGTGGATTTGTTGGAGGTTTGGGAAGCGGATAATTCGAAGATTATCACTTGGCTCAACAATTCAGTTTCCTAATTATAGGAGCTCAGTTGGCAAAATATGATATTGCGAATGAAATTTAGGACCATCTGACACAATTATATGTACAATCTAACTTTCGCTAAATAGTATCAATTGGAGGCTGATATTTGTTCTCTAAAGCAGAATGATATGAGTATTCATGAGTTTTACTTTGTGATGTCTGATTTGTGGGATCAATTGTCGCCTACTGAATCTGCAGATTTGCGAGCTCTTTCACCATAAAATAAACATCAAGAAGAACAACGATTGGTGCAATTTATGATGGCTCTTTGTTCTGACTTTGAGGGGTTATGTGGTAGTATTCTGCACTGTAGCCCTTAACCTTCTGTAGATTTAGTGGTTAATGAACTTTTAGCAAAGAGATACGACTTTAGATTTAGGTTGATACGGGGATCGTTTTAATATATACTGCATCGATTTTCACAGCACCATAAAAGTCGATTGATAATAATTCCAATCTGATGAGTTCGAAGTAAACCAAACCAGTCGAGGTTATGTGCGTCTGGGTATCTAATCTCATTTTCTTTTTCGACTTGTGCAGCACATAACCTGCAGTCTCTTTAGCTGATTAGGATTTGAGACAGGCCGTAAGCATGGGGACTTTATGTTTTGGATCAGCTCAAAGTACTGGAAGCTACAACTTTTAGCGTGGATTTGTCATCTTTTCATTTGATCGTTTTTCTTTTGTTTTTTACTTATGGCATTATCCTTTAGGTCATTGTAACACAAATTTTTTATTGTCTGCGAACTAACAAACAAGAAATAGTGCACAAATTGAATTTATATAAATAAAAAATATCAAAAGGTTACAATCTCTAGAATTCCTCTGATTCTTTTTCTTCAAAAATATAATATCTGGAAATTGAGAATTTGGAGATGAACTCTTCAGCTTGATCTTCTCCAAACTTGAGTTTGACTTTGAATAACGTTAATTCGAGTGCTTTACAGCTTGATCTCGAATCAAACATGATATATTTAATGATATTTGACTTGGATATGAGAACTTTTTGGGGGAACTGTCTCTTTGATCTTCCTCCAAGATGAACTTGATATTTGATAACGTTAACTCGAGGGCTTGACAGCTTATTCTTGAATCAAATGTTAGAGTTGAGTTGAATCCGCGATGAACGCCTTGAATTTTGCCTTGAATATCGTGAATCTCCTTGAATTTGATTTTCTTGACTTGAGAGAATGTTCTCCACCACTTTTCTTGCTTGATTTTCCTCTCTTCGAATTGTGATTTAATTCCTTGAGAATGACCTCTATTTACACTTGTAGGGGAAGAGTTCTTGGATAAACCATATGATGCAAATACTTGATTTAATTGGCCAGTCAATATTTGATATTTATAAATCTCTTAATCGTAAGATTTGATAATTATAAAAGAGATAATGATCACTTCAATATCTTATCAAGATAAGTCAAAATATGCAAGGATTTGAGATAACTATCAATATCTGTATTGATCTCCACGGATTGAGATTTGACACTTGGCAATTATCGATTGGTCATAATTTTTATATGTCTACAGTCATGTTTCTGCGTCTCGTTTACAATTTTTGGTTCTTCGCAGGAACGGATCCATAAATTTTCTATGAGGTGGGCACAAAATAAGTACGATAATAAACTACAACAAAAATAATTAATTGGGGCACATTTTGCTTTCTTTTAACCTAATTAACCTATAATTTCTAAAAATAAATGTGAAAAAGAATGAAAAAAACTATTAAAATAAAGGAAAAAAACTATAAGATAAAATAAAAAAATAAAAACTATGGGGGCACGTGCCCCCATAGATGAGAATGTAGATCCGTCTATGGTTCTTAGGATAATTGGAATCTCATGATATCTCAGATTGTAGTGGTTGCAACGTGCACCATTTGATCTAGTTTATTCTGATGTATGGGGACTTTTTCCGATTAATACAAAGGGTGGGTCGCGATATTATGTTTCGTTTATTGAGGATTATATATGTTCTTGTTGGGTTTATCTTATGAAGCGATGTTTTGATTTCTTTAACATATTCTGCCATTTTAGAGTACTAGTGAAAACCTAACATTCAGTTACCTTAAAGTGTTTTCATTGTGGCTTGGGTGGAGAATATTCTTCCAATAATTTTATTACTTTACTCGCTTCTAATGGTACAGTACGACAAATATCTTTACGTACTCTTGAGCAAAATGGTGTTGCAGAGCGAAAATATAGGCATCTTGTAAAACTATTAGATCTATTTTATTGTCTGCGAGTTTTCCTAGTGTGTTTTAGAGGGAAGCAGTTCACGCTGGTACCTATTTGATTAGCAGAATTCATACTTCACATAATTTTGGTTTGACACCCTTTGAGAAGTTCTATGGGTATGATTCTGATTACTTATCTTTACGTGTTTGGTTATTTTTTTTAGAAACATTTCGACCCCTGTCATTGCAGAGACTTGAACCCGGGCCTCTGCACTGAAGAGTAATACCCATGGTCACTGAGTTAACCTCAGATGTCCTTTACATGTGTTTGGTTCCACTTGTTTTGTTCTTTGAAATCAAGTTGCGTAATAAGCTGAGCTTGCGGTCTTCTTTATGCGTTTTTCTTGGTTATAGGGAAGGACATAAAGATTATCATTGTTTTGATCCAGTTAGCCAAAAATTATATGTCTCATTTCATGTTGTGTTTCTTCAACATATTTCTTTCTTTTCCATCGCAGTTGGTTCCATAATATATCCAGATTTGATATTGATCCTTTTTCATGATGATGAATTAACTAATAACGGGTCTGCAGGTTCTTGTACCTTGACTTCTGATGCGACTGATTTTCCTGCTTCTAATATTGTCCCTTCAACTTCTCCAACTGCGGCTCCTAATGTTGCTCCTCGCTTATTAGGGCTGACAATTTCTACCCGTCCCGCGACAACCGCCCTTGCCCACCCCATTTGGGTTGCCCCATCCCCGTGACTGTGGTGGGGGCGGGTCCGGGTATCTATTCCACTCGTAGGTACCACCCCGCCCGCGCCCATCACTATCGCCAATCGACACATGTCCATAAGTCTATTAAGTTGCCAGATTTCATTTACTCATGTTATTCTAGTTCCTCATTTCTTTTTGGCCTCTCTTCATCGTATATATGAGTCTTCGTCCTATAGAGAGGCAATTTGCGATCCACTTTAGCAAGATATTATGGCTGAGGAACTTGCTCTTATGCATCATACTTATACTTGGGACTTAGTACCTTTATCACTGGAAACACATGTCATTAGATGTCGTTGGGTTTACAAAATCAAAATCAAACCTGATTGGTCTATTCGAAAGATATAAAGCCTGTTGGTTGCTGCGGGTTATACTCAAGAATATGGGATTGATTTTGAGGAGACTTTTGCACCTATTACAAAAATGATAATTGTGCATACCCTTCTTGCAGCTGCCTCTGTTCGTCAATGGGGTTTATCTCAGATGGATGTAAAACATGCTTTTTTGAATGGTGATCTTGTTGGTGAAGTGTACATCGAGCCTCTTCTTATATTTCTCATCAGCCAACTGAAGTCTATAAGCTTCGTATAGATCTTTACGGCCTTAAGAAAGCCTCTAGAGTATGGTAAGAGAAGTTCACTTATGTGGGTACTTCTCTTGGTTTTCAATCAAGTCGTCATGATTCAATCTTGTTTGTCAAGTCTATTACAACATGTCATACTTTGCTTTTGTTATATGTTGATCATGATATGGTTATTACTGGTGATGATCTTGTTTGCATAGAATCTTTGAAACCTACATTAGCTCGTTCTTTTGCAATGAAAGATTTGGGCCCACTCTGTTACTTTCTTGGTATTGAGGCTGCTTCTTCTCTACAAAGTTATTTTTTTTCTCTTAGTTGAAGTACGTTACTGATATATTTGAGTGCGTACATATTAATGATAACAAGATTGTTCGTACTCTGTTTGAGACTAATGCTCGATATTATAACTCTGATGGTTCTCCTTTGCCTGATTCCAATGTGTATCGTACTATTGTTGGCAATGTAGTTTATCACATAGTTACTTGTCTAGATATTGCACATGTTGTGTGTGGTCAGTCAATTTGTTACTTCTCCCACTACAATTCATTGGGATGTTGTTCTACAATTCTTCGATATCTTCACGGAACTTAATTTCAGAGTCTTTTACTTCTGTCTAGTTCTTCCTTAGAGCTGCATGCATAGTGTGATATTGATTGGGTTGGTGATCCTACGAATTGCAAATGTATCACCGGTTTTTATATTTTTGTGGTGAATCTTTTTTTTTTCGAAGAGTAAGAAACAAAATATGGTTTCGAGATCTTCCACGTGTTTGAATAGTGTGCCATGGTAACTAGTGCTTGTGAGATAGTTTGGTTGCATTGGTTGCTAGCAGATATGGGTGTTTTTCTTGATCGTCCCACTCTATCGCATTATGATAATAAGAGTGCTACTCAGATTATTCGCAATAAAGTTTTCCGTGAGAGGACTAAACATATTGAGATTAATTATCATAACATTCGATATTATTATCAGATTGGTAATATCATGTTGCCTTTGTTTCTCTTTCCGTGCAGATTGCTAATATGTTTATCAAGACACATTTCACTTCACGTTTTCGTTTCTTGTTTGGAAAACTCTTAATGCTACTCGCAGTTGCATCGTGAGTTTGAGGAGGAGTGTTAAATATAATATTATATTATTAGAATAACTAGTTTCATTATTTAGTTTTAGCCATTTTAGGGTTAGGATTTTTAGTTTCACTACATAAGTCTCTTAGTTTATTTTGTAATTTACTTTTGATTTTGCATTAGAAGAATACAAGTCTTTATTTTTATCTCTCAACATTATGTATTCTTCGATTTCTACACAAATGATTTAGGCTTCACTGGAATTGAAGAATTTGACTTCAAATTCATAATGGGAAATTGATCGCATTTATTGGATTAACCTCATACTATAATAAAATTAACGTTATTAAACTCATATTTCATCTAGTTTTGAGTCATTGTGGTGAATTTAAAATCATTGGAGTCATTTGAAATTCTTACCAAATCTAAAATTGAATTCTTCAACCAAATGTAGTTCTATAGAAAAATGTTAATTTGATCTCACGCGTGTAGATAGTTTGGGTCTTATAATTATAATTTTACTTTTTATTTTAGTATTGCTATTATATATTAAGTGTCTATATTGATGATGTCACATTATATATTTAATAACTATTATAATAGGTTATGAATTATGATTGACCAAGAAAATTCAAATTATATGCGGATGATAAGACAAAATTATTATTGAGTTATTTCAATATATCTCTCGATCAAGATCTGGAGTTTTGTCTTTCACCTCTCTGAATAGGGATGACAATTTTAGTTTGACCCATATCAACCTGCCATGGCTGACCCATTTCGGTCGCCCTGCACCTCCCCGTGATCTACGGTGTGGTGGGACAGGTCTAGATATCACTTCCGCACTAGGGTACCTGCCCCTTAGCAAATTTATTTTTTTAATAAATATAATATATATTTTGCTTATATAACATATATTATAATATATTATATATATTTTTTATTATATCTAGTTTTTATAAAATTGATAACGATAATTTTTGTATAGGATATTTTATAAATATAAAAATATATATATTTTTTTATTATTTATATTTAATTTTATTTAATTTGGGTTAGGATGTGTGGCCCCACTGCACCCCGTTCTAGTGACGGGGCGAATCTAGGTCTTTAGATACCCATCCCGCTTTGCCTATTGCCATTCCTATCCCCGAATAGGATTTTTGGTTAAGCCTCACCTTTAATAATGATGATTTAGCCAAAATTCTAATAATATTTATTAATGATTAAATACTCATATCCCTAAACATAAGTTAACTTACATGGTAAAAATACGATTCTTGGGATAAATTCGAACTTTTCCTATTTTTTTATTTGAACTTTTCCATTTACTTAATTCAAAATTATTTAATTATTACCCAATATTATTAATTATTGTTGGGTCACATATATTACTAATCGCCCACGTGGCCCATCACAACCAAGCGCCCACTTCATTTCACCAAGCCCATGAGACCTACTAACCAGGTATAAAAGGATCATCCTTAATCATTTATAAGTATTCTTAATTAATAACTCTTAATTGTTGTTCTTTGCTTTGGAATTATTTTCCTACACATACTGACTTGAGCTTCGGAGGGGCCTCCCTAGGACAACCCTAGGGACCCTCTAACCTTGTTATGTGTGTTGTAGGTTAGTTCCTACATAGAGAGTTCCTTCACTTTGGAGGCTAAGCTCCTGGACAAATGAGTGGAATTTGGACTGTCAGACTCAACTTTGAGTGGAATCTATGGGAACATCCAAGACATGAAAATACAAATGAGGTTGCAGGCACGTAGAGCTAACCCCAAGCTGCCAATTCCAGATCTAGGAATACCAGATGGGAGGAGAGACCTCACAGAAGAACCAAGAATGATATCCCTCCTCCTAGAGAGGCGTCATAGGTTGAGGAAGCCCACATGATTTAAGAAGCCACCTCTAACACCTTGCAATAGCAGGCCGCCAACTACAAGAAAATCCTTTGTAACTCCATTAGCTACATATGACCCTAACCTAACTAGAATGGAATAAACGAACGACGGGCTAGAAGACAACCAAACATCAAATGAGAGTAGAACTCTATGGAACGAGAAACATACTTTAAAGTCCAACAAAGACACTCACAAGCTTACCTTTACGCTCCAACTGAGGAGTTAAGAGCCATATAGACGAATCAAGCTAACCCTGGAGTAAGAAACTCCTTATATGAGGATAGAACTACCAAGAAGACCTGCAACTGACTCTTACAACATAAGGAACTCCACGAGAAAATAAGATAAGCATGCCCATGGAAGCACTACTTCCCTTACTAAAGAAGAAGATGAAACTTGTAGCGCCCTTTCTAGCTTACTTGAACTTTAATGCGGAAAATAAGAAATAAAGAGAAATACTTTTAAAAAATATCTATATTATGAAATAGTAAAATTTTTACTTCGTCGAAACTTTGCAGCTGAATTAAATGTTAATAACTGAAATAATTATTTGTCCAAAAATATTCATACTGAAAATAAAATGACATTCAACATTTAATAAACTAAAAAGTCAAACTTTAAAAATAAAAGAATTCCATTGACATGAGTTCCCCCAGTCACTGCGCCCGACCATCTCCTTCCTCTTCTGCATTCTCATCTGAAAAATTTAACATTTGTGGAATGAGCTAAAGGAGCTCGACAAGTAATCTCATGCATGAATGCATGCCTAATGCAATATATTAACTTTTATAACTTAAAAAGACTTTACGTTTTCATTGCTTAAAAATCTTCCTTTCATTGCTTAAAATTTTCTTTTGCATAAAACTTTGACCTTCGTTGCATGAAACATTCTTAGGACGCGAGCTCACTTGGTAACACATTGTTCTAATTAGGGTCGCGCTGGGTCTTGCTATTTGGTCTTGAACATTTTGGAAGGCCCATTTCATTTTGCCCGGAAGACCCATTTCCATTCGTTTTGCCCGAAGGCCCTCTTCCTTCAACATTAACATTACATGGTCGGAACGCCGGTCCCTCGCGCCTATTTCCCACTCATTCCAGCATCATAAAATAATGTGCACCCATTTCTTTGAAAAAAACATTATTAATACTTGACTTTACTTAATGTTTGGATGCTCGTGAAATGCTATGGACATACATTAACAATGATGCATGAACCTAAGTGATGTAACATATCATTAAATAAGAGAATAAACATAAGCGCATATCATAATAATTAAATCACATTAGCTGAGACAATTTGAAAACAGACCATGCATTCAACTGATTAGGTTAAACCCTACGTTCAATCAATTAGGAATAACTCTACATTCAATTAATTAGGGATAAACCCTATGTCCCAACTAATTATTGGATATCCTACTTTCAATTAATTCGGGATAAACCTATGCTCAACTAATCAAGAAAACTTTATCTTTAATTAATTAATGAACTCTAGATTCAAATATACTAGAGAAAAGTCATACGTTCTCTTAGTTAGGGGAATACCCTACATTCATTTAATTAAGGGAAAACCCTATATTCAATTACTCAAACATCATCAGGGAAAAACCCTACATTTAAATAATTAAGGGAAAGCCCAACATTTAATGATTCAAAACTATTTAGGGTAAACCCCACATTCAAATAATTACGGGAAAACCCTATATTTAATGATTCAAAACAATTTAGGGGAAAACCCTACATTCATTTAGTTGAGGGAAAGTCATATATTCAATTAGTTCAATTAGTTAGGAGAAAATCCTACGTTCAATTAATGAGTGATAAACCCCATGCTCAACTAATTTAGGAAAATCAAATATTCAATTAATTGGGGATAAACCTTATGTTCAACTAATTAACGAAAACCCTACGTTCAATCAATTAGGGATAACAATACATTCAACTAATTAGGAAAGGCATACACTCAAGTCATACATGAATTTTTTTAGAACATTTTCAAACATGATAAGACAACAAGCATTATAGTCAAACATGATAAGACAACAAGCCTTGAAATCAACATAATGAAAATCACATATATAACATAGTCAAGCATGGTAAGAGGATAAGAATTGAGATCAGCGTAATGAAAATCACATACATAACAATAATTCAAACCTAAATCTACGTGAAACCTAAAGAGATTACTTGCCTATTCAACTTATGGATAACAAAACTCTTCTCAGGCCTCTATCAAAACAACCACGATGGGAAAATCACTTTTCTTTCTTCGCTTTTCTCTCTCTCTCTCTCTCTCTCTCTCTCTCTCTCTCTCTCTCTCTCTCTTTCTCTTGGACGACCACTCTGATCCCTCTGTGTCTCATCTATCATGTATTCTATTTTCTCTGCGTGTGTGTTTGCATTTCTTATATCTGTGTTTTAACCTACTCCCAATTAGACTAGGTTTTCGGTACATGGGCTTATAATTAACTTACTAACAATGTGGGCTAATTTAATACTATACTAATTAAAAGTCCATTTATTCATCATAAGGCCCAAATTAAAGTAAATCACACTCCAATTAAGAAGCCTCTTTTATTATCCGTAATTTAATAAATTAATTATCTAGTAAAATCCATAATATATATCCAATTCTCCATTATTATTCCAGGAAATAAACTAATAACATAATCAATGAAATTCTTATTAAGGCATAAAAATCTGGGTCGTTACATTCTGCCCACCTTAAAAAAAATTTCGTCCTCGAAAACTTGTCAAATGTAAGAAATGTAATATGTCAAAGCGTGAAAACAACTCATATATTTGATGGAGCTTAAGCATTAAAGGTATAATTAAATCAGTAACAAAGCACAAAACATGTGTATCAAATAATCAATACTATCTCAAGCATATTCACAATTGCAGTCGAAAGCTATATCATAAACACAAAATCGTACTGGCATAATCATATTTAATGGAAAGCTTACCATATTGTGGAGGGACATGCTCGAATCGCGACTCAGAACCCATGACTAGTTGACTTTAAACTTGTCATAATTTAAATCATTTTAAAGTCTATTGAACCGATTTTAGAAACCTGGGCTCGGATACCACTAAATTTAGCGCCCTTTCTAGCTTACTTGAATTTTAATGCGGAAAATAAGAAATAAAGAGAAACACTTTAAAAAAATATCTAAATTATGAAATAGTAAAACTTTTACTTCGTCGAAACTTTGCAGCGAAATTAAATGTTAGTAACTGAAATAATTATTTGTCCAAAAACATTCATACTGAAAATAAAATGACATTCAACATTTAATAAACTAAAAAGTCAAACTTTAAAAATAAAAGAATTCCATTGACATGAGTTCCCCCAGTCACTGCGCCCGACCATCTCCTTCCTCTTCTGCATTCTCATCTGAAAAATTTAACATTCGTGGAATAAGCTAAAGGAGCTCGACAAGTAATCTAATGCATGAATGCATGCCTAATGCAATATCTTAACTTTTATAACTTTACGTTTTCCTTGCTTAAAAATATTCCTTGCATTGCTTAAAATTTTCTTTTGCATAAAACTTTGACCTTCGTTGCATGAAACATTCTTAGGACGCGAGCTCACTTGGTAACACATTGTTCTAATCAGGTTCACGGTGGGCCTAGTTATTTGAAACCCGTGAATATTTTGCCGAAGGCCCATTTCCATTTGTTTTGCCCGAAGGCCCATTTTCATTCATTTTGCCCGAAGGCCCTTTTCCTTTAACATTACATTACGTGGTCGGAATGCCGGTCCCCCGCGCCCATTTCCCATTCACTCCAGCATCATAAAACAATGTGCACCCATTTCTTTAAAAAAAACACTATTAATACTTGACTTTACTTAATGTTTGGATGCTCGTGAAATGCAATGGACATACATTAACAATAATGCATGAACCTAAATGATGCAACATATCATTAAATACGAGAATAAACATAAGCGCATATCATAACAATTAATACATTAGCTGAGACAATTTGAAAACAAACTATGCATTCGACTGATTAGGTTAAACCCTATGTTCAATCAATTAGGAATAACTCTACATTCAATTAATTAGGGATAAACCATATGTCCCAACTAATTATTGGATATCCTACTTTCAATTAATTAGGGATAAACCATATGCTCTATTAATCAGGGAAACTTTATGTTCAATTAATTAGTGAACTCTAGATTCAAATATACTAGAGAAAAGTCATACGTTCGCTTAGTTAGGGGAATACACTACATTCATTTAATTAAGGGAAAACCATATATTCAATTACTCAAACATCTTCAGGAAAAAACCCTACATTCAAATAATTAAGGGAAAGCCCTACATTTAATGATTCAAAACTATTTAGGGTAAACCCATTCAAATAATTACGGGAAAGCCCTATATTTAATGATTTAAAACAATTTAGGGAAAGCCCTACATTCAGTTAGTTGAGGGAAAACCATATATTCAATTAGTTCAATTAGTTAGGAGAAAATTCTACATTCAATTAATGAGGGATAAACCCCATGTTCAACTAATTTAGGAAAATCAAACATTCAATTAATTGGAGATAAACCTTATGTTCAACTAATTAGCGAAAACCCTACGTTCAAACAATTAGGGATAACCATACATTCAACTAATTATGAAAAGCATACACTCAAGTCATACATGGTTGGCGGCAAGCCCAATACATGAATATTTAGAACATTTAAAGCAACAAGCCTTATAGTCAAACATGATAAGACAACAAGCCTTGAAATCAACATAATGAAAATCACATATATAACATAGTCAAACATGGTAAGAGGATAAGAATTAAGATCAGCGTAATGAAAATCACATACATAACAATAATCCAAACCTAAATCTACGTGAAACCTAAAGAGATTACCTGTCTGTTCAACTTATAGATAACAAAACTCTTCTCAGGCCTCTATCAAAATAACCACATTGGGGAAATCACCTCTCTCTCTCTCTCTCTCTCTCTCTCTCTCTCTCTCTCTCTCCTGGACAATCACTCTGCTCCTCTGCGTCTCATCTATCGTGTATTCTATTTTCTCTGCGTGCGTGTTTACGTATCTTATATCTGTATTTTATCCTACTCCCATTAGACTTGGTTTTGAGTACATGGGCTTATATTTAACTAACTAACAATGTGGGCTGATTTAATACTCTATACTAATTAAAAGTCCAATTATTCATTATAAGGCCCAAATTAAAGTAAATCACAGTCCAATTAAGAAGCCTATTTTATTATCCGTAATTTAATAAATTAACTATCTAGTAAAATCATTAATATATATCCAATTATCCATTATTATTCCATGAAATAAACTAATAACATAATCAATGAAATTCCTATTATGGTATAAAAATATGGGTCGTTACAAAACTAGTCGAATGGAGCTTATGATAGCACGACCAACTACCTTACTACATTGAAAAGGACCAACAATGTCATTAAAGTTCACAAATAACTTGAAAAATGTGAAAATGAAGACTCCCAAGTCGAAGAACATTGTCCATGAAAGAACCAGCCGATGGACCCCTCTACACGGGATAAAAGACAGCCAAGAGTTGCTTCCTCTCACTCGCACACGAACACACTAGCTTTTGATTATTCCATTGAGCGTTTCCACTTGGCAATCCCTCTCGTCAAGGTTCTCTCTCAGATTTTCTCGGCTCCCTCAAATTTCTTTTCCAGCTGCTCAAGAGAAGTATATACACTCCTTGCGACTACTCAGGAGAGCTAAACGCAACCCAAAGATCCAAGGCTCTAATACAGAGGCACAATCCATTCAACTATACTAGTGGAGCTATTCCTCGGAGGAATTAAGACTTCACAGCTCCACGAGAGCAATGGAGAAAGAGATCCCTCTAAGAACATTTGGACAAATCTATGCTAAACCAAGTCATCGAGAAAAGACTAGTACAACCTACTTCAAGACTATATGGATAACTCTCTGGATGTAATAAATTTCCGATGGATCTAGTACTGACATAGAGAAATCATAAAGAGCTCGCTACTCCAACTCGCCATCAATTCGAATGGTCCGAAGGCCATCTCTAGCTTACTTTTCATGAAGTAAGAGGACCAGTATTCCTTGGGGAATACTTACAACATTTCATGGAAGCAAACAGTGAAGCCTCATATGTTCAACATGAGAGTTTGATAAGAACCCTCCAACCAAACTTACATTCAAGGAGACAAAATAAACCAACTGGTGAGAAAACCCCAAGTTCTTTAGAGGAACTACCAGATTGCACATAGAAGCACGTGAAGACATAGGACACTTAAAAGACCATGCAAGTCATCAGTTATAGATGAGAGACCCAAAACAAGACCAAGGTGAAGTCCCAACGACCAACGTTGTACATAGTAGATCCCAAGGGAGAAAAGAGACTCGTACATTGTTGGAGCCATTAAAATCATCTTTGGAAGTCCAGAACATAGAGAGACACGGAGTACACTTCAAGTATTCTAAAAGAAATTCAATGAAACAACATAGGCACCACTCTCTAGTAAAGGACAATGAATTTTATAAAAGAGAAATAATATGCCCATTACAACTGGAACACAAGACTTCATCCTAATGACAAAGAAGAACCCAGATGTAGTGATCATCACAATCACTCATGCCAACATTATGAAGAGATAACATTAACACTTATTTAAGTAGTGGATTGCCAAAGCAAGACTACAAACCTTCCCCAATATCCAAAGTGTATCTCAAGAAGATCGAGTTTGAACGAATTAAGGGCTATTGCATCCACTTTCGACCTAAAACTTGAGACCCCAACAAACACAACAACTGAGAAGCCACTCGCAACAACCAACATGAGGCAACCAGACTATCTGCGCTTGGGCACTCATCCGAGATCGTCACACAGTTCGAGGCCAACTCTCATCTCCTCTCATTTTTGGCATAATATCACTGAAGAATGCTAAGTCTCGAGGAGGAAGCTCATCCAAGCCAATAAATAATGGATTACTAAAGACACCTTACCATACCTTCTGATAACATTTGCCCAAGTTACCTTTGCAGGTTATCATCTCCACAAGAGAGGCAATTGCCCGCTCAGCCAGTAGACAACCACCCGCTCAGCCAAGAGACATCTGCTCACTCAGCCAAGAAATATCTATTTAGTCAGCTAAGAGACTACTACACACTCACTTAAGGGATATCTCAGAAGCTCTGTAAAAGGTAGCTACATGCTATCCAGGATACACAAACAAACTCCTCTAGAGTAGCTTCACGCTCCGCGAGGCAAACAAAGTCCTGTAGAGAAGCTTTGTGTTCCATCAGGCAAACACATTTCTTCAGAGAAGCTTTGTGTTCCATGATATACGCAAAGTCCTCGAGAGTAGCTTCGTGCTCCATGAGACAAACAAAATCCTCTAGAGTAGATTCCGCTATGTGAGATCGACAAAGTCCTTGAGAGTAGCTTTGCGCTTCGTGAGGCAAACACACTACCCTAGATAATCTTCGTGCTCTATGATGTGGATAAAGTCCTCGAGAGTAGTCGTGCTTCATGAGATAGACAAAGTCCTCGAGGGTAGGTTCACGCTCCGTGAGGCAAACACATTCCTCTAAGAAACTTCATGCTCGTGAGATAGCAAACAAAGGTTTGTGCGATGTGCAAACAAACGATGTGAACCGCAAGAACAATTGTGTATATGACCCAAACAACATTATGTTGTTAACCCAAGATCTTCACTAGTTCGGTTAAAGATTGGTGGAAACCTCGATCCGTTGCTTAGCAAAGCAAGAACCTCAGTATGCGAAGACGCCACAAACAAATGCGGAAGTTTATCTGATAAGTTGAAATTCGCAACAAGATGAACAATCTTGAAGCTCTTCAAAAAACCTAAAGGGTTGGAGAGAAAAATCTCAATCAATATTCAATATCAAAGTTGTTATGAAAAATAAACAAGTGTTTGCCTTATATATGCGACTCAAAACAAACCCTAAACCAACTAGGAAACAACTTAAAATTCGAAAAAGGAAATAAAAACTGAACAACTCAGAAAACGAGGCTCCCGAACATGGCCGTGTTTTCCGCTATAGTTCGGGACCAAAAATCAAACTGCAACATAGCCGTGTTGTTTGACACGGCAAGGTCGTGTTGCGCAGCACGACCAGGCCATGTTGCGCAGCACGACCAGGCCATGTTTGCCTCTTCTTCATCCGTTTGAGTCCGAATTAGCTCCTGGGGTCTTCATGAGAGTTGTAGCCCTTTCTCTTAGCTTTCCATATCATCTTGAATCAGTGCAATATCAATTTTTTAGAGAACGTTATGGCTAAAATACTAAACCCTGCCAATGCTAAAAACTATTGACGCGCTTGGACGTTTTTTTGAAGGAAACCTCTTGTTGTTCGATTGTCAATGCTTCTTTTCGACACATGATTAACTAATATGACTCTAAAATCAATATAATTGGCCTCTCACATCAACTTTGCCTCTCAAATGACTCAAAACCACGAAAATAAATAACTAATCTATGATAAACAAATACAAGAACTCAAGAACTCAATTACATAGTCTTTAAGAACTCGAGATAGCTTGCATTTGGTGTTGCCCGGATCCTCTGTGACTGGATTCTCATCACAAACCCCTCTAGAATAGTTTTGCGCTCTGTGAGCTAGACAAAGTCTTATATAGAAGCTCTGTGCTACGCTGAGCAAACAAAGTACTGTAACTTCAAACTTCCCAAAGCAAAAGATAACTTCATCCAGTCTAAGGACATACAAAGAAAAAGTCCCTCATATGGAGAGGAGACCACTCATGCGAATACCCTCGCAGAGGTCTCCCAAATAGTAAAAAGCACAAAGGCATGGAAAATGCTAACACATATGAGGAAAAACAGATAACATGTTGCTCAGAACGGGAAAACATCATCATGTCTCACTGAACCAATGAACAAGAGAGAAAAAGAAAAGAACAAGTATTCAAATGCAAGCTCTAACGGATAAGAAGAAACAAAGCATAGTCAAATACTATCTAAAGCAATAAAAAGCTCAAGCCTTGAGGGGGATTTATCACCTTTCTAGTCGCCATCTTCATCGGCGACATCCTCCGGGATACTCTGCGAGGTGTTAGTCCAAGTGGCTATGAAAATCTAGAGGGGTGGTGAATAGATTTTCCCAATTTTTCAGAGTTTTATTCTTTTTTTCGAATATGTGAGAAAACTTTCAACAATGTAAGAGATAATAGAAAAATGAACACAATGATTTGTAGTGGTTCCACTCACCTAGAACTTAATCCACTACCACCCGGTAATATCTGAATGGATTTTGAAAACAAAACTTTATTAATCAATACCAAACGGATACAAGGTAATGTCCGAGCTTTTCGTACTTAAAGCATGAGTTGTCTCTTGCCTTTTTTGCCTTATTTTCATTAACAAACTTGACAAATTGTCTCACGAGGGCAGCCGTTTCCTCGTCTTCTTCTTCAATAGGATAATAGACATTATTGAAACTTGAGGTAAGACCCTTTGGATTAGATTGCATTCCCAGTTGAGAGGTGGATGATTTAGAATTCTTCCTCATCAAACTTGAGTGTTTCAAGATTTTGAGCTTCCGTGATAGCCGTGACTTTTTTAGACCAACTGTTGGGAAGAACATTCAAAACTTTAGTCACCTTGTCTTCTTTGGAAATAATTTATCCGAGCGCCAATAAAAGGTTGACAATGTTGTCAAGCATTTCCACCATCTTTGAAATGCCTTCACCTTCAAACATAGTGAAATCTTCGATATCCTTAATAAGCATGGTTTTTCGAGCTTGTTTCACCTTCTTAGTCCCTTCATAGATGGTTTTCAATGTTGTCCACACTTTTTGTGCAAATCATATTCCCATAATACGATTGTATTCGGTAGTGGTAAAAAAGAACAATGCATTATATTTAAGACCTTACCGTTTAGGGAGAATGATTTATTATCTTCATCATCAAAATCTTTGAAATTCTTGGCAACTGATCGCTAAAATCTTTTAAGCTAAACCGTAAGTGTACGATGTAGTTAATAGATAGTGGCAAGCAAGATCGTATTCTACAGGGATTGATTAAAACATAAACTACAACAGTTATAATGGTTCCAATTTTATTTAAACACCCAAATAAGATGATGATTAAATTATCTAAAGCTTAAAACTAAGTAAAATAGCAAAAACAAATAAACTATGAACATACGCGCAAGATTTAACCAACAAAGAAAGGTTATCTATTTCGATATGCTTCATCAATTTATACCTAATTTGTGTTTCCCAAGAAACAAATGCACCTTATCTATGAACTGAATTCCTATTCTAGTTCATTCTCTTTCCCGAGGCGAGAAAATCGTAGATTCAATATTAAATTGCTAGCATCCCTACTCAACAATCAATATCAACTCCCAAAAGTAAAATGAATCAAATATTGAACCCCATAAACATCATAATCCTCCCAACTCTACAATTATTTATGTTGTGACTTTTTTAATCAATTGTTGAAACCCATCTCTTGAATTATGAACCAACATATTAAACTTGCAAATTATTGATCAAGTCATCCACAAGAATTAATCACAAGAAATGAAAAATAGATAGGTGAAACAAATTCATACGAAACAAACCAAATCAAATATAAATCAAATCACGATCTACATCAAGTTCTAGAATCAAGATAAAATTAGCCTAACATAATCGTTTGCAAATTCATAGACAAATTATTATACGAAATATGCGACATGGAAAAGATGGAAAAGAAGTTCTAGACTATGATTGTGTGGAAGAATCAATCTTAATGTTCTTGAACCCTTCGTGCTTCATTGTGGTTAATTCTCTTACATGGTTTCTCTTGAAATCCCTCTTTAGATGTGTTGTTTTCTCTCCTTATATGTGTTCTTTTTTTATCTCTCTAGATGAATTTTTCCCTTTTATAGTTTCTTTTAGTGATTCCTTTTGGACTAGAAATCTAATTTTTCACTTTTATAGTTTCTTTTAGTGATTCCTTTTGGAGTCCTCATGGTCCATGAAATAATGAAATAAAAATCCTTTCTCTTAGCTTTTCATAGCATTTGAATCAACTTAATATCAATTTTGTACGAGAAAGGTATGACCAAAATTAAACCATGCATTTCACCCGTTTGGACTTTTTTGAAAATAATCCCATGTTTTTCGTCGTGTGAATGGTCCTCTTGACATATGTCTTAAAATAGCTCAATTTCCTGCAAAAACACATGAGAATATAATTCCCCCAATAAAGAAAACCAATCTAAACGTTTGATTTCACATGGTCCATATAAGGTACAAAAAATGTGAATTTTCTCCCCCTATTGGTCTTCATAAACGTTGTAGCCCATTTTCTTAGCTTTTCATAACATCTTGAATCAAATTAATATCAACTTGTTTTTGACTCAGGAAAGGTATGACCAAAATTAAACCTCTCAAATCAATTCAATGTTGTTGTTAGGAATTTTATTGTTTGATGATAACTATTGACTTAGCGTTTGGACTTTTTTGAAAGTAATCCCATGTTTTTCGATCCATGATTCTTTCATTTGCGTCTTCATTCGTCCTTTGGCTCTTGACATATCCGTTGGAACGTCTTATCACTTTTTGTCCAATTTAGCTCAATTTCTGCAAAAACACCTAGACAACCAGGTGAAATATCACGCCCAATAAAGAAAACCAATCTAAACATGCTAGTTACATATGCAATATCTCGATTATATACCAAATTACACCCCAAAATGCATGTGAACTAATAATAACCACTTATCAAATCTCCCCAAAACTTAAACCATTGCAACGTCCTCGAGCAAAATAATAAAAATAATCGCATGTAGGTTAGGGTACATTACAAACAACACGAGAACACCATAATCCATTCCTTAGTCCCAAAGGATCAAACATGTAACTCATTCAGTGGATTCCTCCGGGAGTTGGAGAAAAAAGTAGAAGTTATCAATTGCAAATTAGTCATAATCAATACTTGTTTGGGTATTCGATAACATTGCGACTCACCTTGCTTAATCAAATAAGTGTATCACATTTTGAAAACAACACTCACAAAGTAAATAGGGATGTGTATACTCTCAAATCAATTCAATGTTGTAAACTACCATATGCAGAGATTTAAAAGGCAAATTGTCTTACATCTCTACCACACAAGTGTGCACAATTCAAGAATCAAAAAGACTTTCTCATTCGGTTGCACAATTCAAGAATCAAAAAAGAAGGCTCTTTGGTTAGGGTAGGGAAAATATAGATTAAGTGACTCAAACTTGAGCAAATAGAATTATAAGTACTACACTTTCCAATCACCAATCCACTTCTTCTAAGAAGCATTAACTAGTTACTTCACATTCACTCCATACTTCTTACTTCACTCTTTTTCTTTTTCATGCTTTGGCCATTGCCTTCTTTCTTTTGCCTCAAGCTCAATTTTCTCAATTTTTCTCTTTTTTTTTCCTTTTTTCAAGTTTTTTTCATTTCGATATTTGATTGTTTTTCTTCGCTACCCGTTTCACCTATTCACCTCTCATCCTTTTTACAATCTTCTTTTGAAAACTAAACCACACCTTCCTCAATGTTTACATCTATATAAGCTCAAGTTTTGAGACAAAGATATGTCAAGTTATGGCTCAGAATGTGGCTAACAATAAATCAAGGCTAAGGCTCAAATTGGCTAACTAGGGAATCATGTGTTCATATGTAGACTTTTAGGCTAAAAGTCTTAAACAAAAATGGGAGACCATCTTCGAAAATTGCACGCACATGTGGTTTTGACAAAGATACCAATGCAAGTTCTAGAGTTCAAACAGTATAAATAACACACTCAAAAAAAGTAAGACTACATATAATAAAAGCAGTAGTAGGCACAAAAGCTCACAGACTTATTTTTCGCAACATACTCAAACACCCAACTTTCTTAATCAATACCACATAAGCAAAAGAAATATTTTTTTGACTTTCAATACATGCTCACCAAGTACGTCTCCTCATAAAATCAAATATTTGCAGTTAAAACGCACTGAAGAAACTCCATTGTTATTCCATGACTCTTTCAAATTCATAAAAGAGAAGAAAAAGTGAGACTTGCTAAAGCAATAAATGTGCTTACTAAAAGAATAAAAGAAATTATGCAAATTTTATATGAATTCCTATTCTAGTTCATTCCCTCTCCCCAGGCGAGCAAACCGTAGATTCAGTATTGAATTACTAGCATCCCTACTCAACAATCAATATCAACTCCCAAAAGTATAATGAATCAAATATTTAACCCCATAAATATCATAAGCCTTCCAACTATACAATTATTTATGTTGTGACTTCTTTAATCTATTGTTGGAACTCATCTCTCAAATTATGAACCAACTTATTAAACATGCAAATTATTGATCAAGTAATCCACAAGAATTAAGCACAATAAACCACAAATAGATAGGTGAATATGAAACAAACCAAATCAAATATAAATCAAATCCACAGTCTACATCAAGTCCTAAAATCAAGATGAAATTAGCCTAATCATAGACAAACTATTAAACGAAATATGTGACATGAAAAAGATGGAAAATAAGTTCTAGGCTATGATGATGAATTCACCTTGTGTGGAAGAATCAATCTTCACGTTCTTGAACCCTTCGTGCTTCTTTGTGGTTAATTCTCTTGCGTGGTTTCTCTTGAAATCCCTATTTAAATGTGTTGTTTTCTCTCCTTAGATGTGTTCTTTTATCTCTTGGATGAATTCTCTCAGCTGCTAGGTCTAATTTTCTCTTTTATAGTTGCCTTTCGGGATCCCTTTTTGTGTACTCAAAAAATAAGAAAATAAAATCCGCTGGCGCAAGCATTTCACACGGTCGTGTGAATGTTCCTCGGTCTCTGAAAATCGCAGAATATAAATCCTATTGTCATGTGATTTCACAGGGTCCGTGTGACATGCAAACGTGTGAATTTTCTCATGGGGTCTTCATGAAAGCTGTAACTCTTTCTTTTGGCTTTCCATAGCATCTTGAATCAGCTCAACATCAATTTTGTAAAGAACGTTATGACCAAAATACTAAACCCTACCAATGTTGAAAACTATTGACGCATTTGGACGTTTTCGAAAGTAATCCCATGTTATTCGATCGTCCATAATTCTTTCCTTTGCATCTTCATTCGTCGTTTGGCTCTTGACATATCCTTTGGAGCGTGCTAATGACTTTTTGTCCAATTTAGCTCAATTTTCTGCAAAAACACCCAGTGAACCGCAGTATCATACCAAATAATGAAAACCAACCTAAACACGCTAGTTACACATGCAAATATCTCGATTTTATACCAAATTACACCCCGAAATGCATGCATAATAACCACTTATCAGCAACTAGCATTTTGTCTTTCAATTTCTTGGTTGGTTTAACAACTTCTTCAATGACCGCATTCCAAATATCGAATCCGCAACCTTGTAAGAAACACTTCATTCTATCTTTTCAAAATGCATAATTATTTTAGTCAAAAATAGGTGGCTTAATCGACTACCACCCGGTATTTCTAAAAGGATGAAGAGAAAATTTTATTAATCGATACCAAACGATTATAACTCAACAACACTAAACTTTTCTTACACTAACAACTATGAAAAGTACCAAACTCTTCAACACCTAGTCTAATCAGTCAAATGTGTTCTCATCAAAGAAACACTTAACAAGTAAGTCTTATTTTAGATGATTTTGATCAATCAAGATGACACCTCAAATGAATGTATACAACTTTGAAAGTACAAGTGTAATCAAGAAAGGAAGCCTAATATGTAAGATGTGAAAGTTTAGTATTTAGGCTATTACAACAAGATATAAAAATGAAAGCTTAATAAATTTACTTAGATTTTCTTGTTGTGTTGTAGAATTGTGTAGTATTGTTGTGTTGATCCTCTAAGCTTCTTCATTTATTTATAGAAGAGCTCCAAGATTTTAATTCTAACATAGGCTTCTCTAATTTGAGTTTTGTTTGCAAAACGAAGATCAAGAGATCCACAAAATAGTGACCAAAATTAATATAGTGATAAAAGTGAAAATCTTGTCTGCTGCAATATTTATAACATCTAATCTTGGGGCGACCGGTCGCTACGTTGTAAAATTTGAATTTGAATGATATTGAGTGTGATCTGATATAGGTTTCTCTACAACGGACTGGTCGCCTTATACAGCGACGGGTCTCCCTGTAGGGCGACTTGTGCCTGGGAGAGAAAATTTTCAGGAATTTTCTCAGGTACCGATCACTTACGAGGGAGATCGGTCTCCTTGAAACAGGGATTTTTGGACTTGTTAATTTTTCGAACAAGAACCTTTAGGCACCGATTGCTCTATAGGGCGATCGGTTGCTATCAATTTTTCTAAATTTAATTTTAAATAAACTTTGTAAAATGGAATCCGAGTTTGACAGCGCCCAAATTTTTCGTTTTGGTTGGAATAAAAATATTAAGGTGAAACCATCAAAATCAGAATAATTTTATTCTAACACGAGGCACCTATCTCACCCCCATTATTATATAAGACTCAAAAAACTGGCAAATCCATTAACTCATTGGGATCCTTCCCGCTCTCCGTAAATGAATTTCTACAATGGCAAACAACCCCATCAAAGAAGGTGGATAACTTCACCATCAAACTTGATCTATAGCCAACAGAGGCCCTATAGGCCCCTACAACAGTTGATCTCTCTCCAACTAACCATTGAACCTCCTGGGATGACTTGAAATATTTTTCTCCAGTCCTGACCTCATAGTCATATTGCACCTCCAATCAGTTATACTTCTTGTCCATCTTTGCATCTTACTCTCATGATTGCTCACTGAGTCCTTCAACTCCCTCATGTCTCATCTACTCCCACTACTCAAGCCCACATGGGTCTACTCCTTAATACTTGGAAATTTCTGAAAAACAGAAAAAATAAATATTTCGAAGACTAAGGTCCGAAGAAAGCCGTAGATCAAAGATTGACACATGCCTCTGCTGAGAGGCAAGACTAAATTACTCGATTTTAGGAATTTGAATTGTGAAAGAAATCATTGATGTGTTAGTAGATTTTTTTGGAAATAAATTGATCGTGATTTGGAATCTTCAAATTGAGACTTCATCAAACTAAAAGAAGTGACTTATAAATACACTTAATCTAGGTCCATTAATGCTATTTTAGTGAATACATCCAGCCAAGAAGGATAACCGTCGGGCTCTGGAAATTTAGCGATTGTTGTGCTTCAAGGTCTCTGGAGTTCCAGTTTGTGTTCAGTCCATGTTTCAACATCAATTTTGAACACTGCACAAATTCATCATCTGGGTTAAAGAGGTGAGTTGTAAAGAAGGTGAGTTCTCGGGAGAGAACGAGCAACTATTTGGAGGCTTCCAACGAAACTATTATGAAGAGCGAGTCAGACTATGATGGATCAATACGAGTATGACATTAAGTAGAAAGAAGGAGGCTTCATTGATTTATGTGTCTTTCATCCAATGCAATGGAATAAGAGTGAAATAGGAAGAGTGGAATAGGAAATCTCATCCCAAACTGTTATGGTAATCTGTTGAACATGTTAAATATACACCACCACAAATTCTAACAATTTTTATGTCACATCAATAAATTATGGTGAGCAATAAGATTATTATTTAATGAGTTAGTGGATTTAAAGTATTTCAAATTTCGTAATATATCATATCGTGAGTTAGTGGATTTAAAGTATTTCAAATTTCGTAATATATCATATCGGAAGTATCGATTATTTCGGTTTCATTTTAACTAAATATGAAGGTAGGTGTATCATGAAGACTATAAAATATAAAACTTAGAGAAAATAGAACTTATATTGACATAGATTTTTTTTGGGATAATTACAAAAAGTACCCCTGAGGTTTAGTCTAATTACAAAAAAATTCAGAAAAGTTAAAAAATTATAAAAATTACCCTTGAGGTTTGTTCCGTCTAACATCTTAGGTCTTTCTGTTAGTTGACCTAACAGAAAATGATGATGCCATCAAAAAAATTGTATGGAAATCCAAGAATGCCCTTGAGGTACTATTCATTAATTATGAGTAGACAAAAATACCCTTTGGGGCTATTTGTAATATTTTCAAAAGTTGAGGGGTGTAATTGTAACTTTTAGTAATGAGCTTTTGATGAACTTTTTTTTTTGTACGAGGGTGTAATTTTAACAAATTATTGGTTGTAGATTTACCTTTGTGCATTGTTGAATTAGGCTTTCACATGGTGGTGGAGTTGATTATTATTACACATGGTATAGTTATAATTTTATTATGTCTTATATATATACTTCTGGAAAAACAAAAGTACTAAAAACAACAAATTAAGGCATAATAAACCAAAAGGCATCATACAACTATAATGTAAGTAACAAATATGTCACATCATACTAATTTTATAGCTTAAAAAGGTGCATTAGCACTAACCCAAATGCCTAATATATTATCAAAATAATATTACCAAATACCCCCTGATAATTGGTTTCCCTTACATAAACCACCCCCAATTTTACCATAATCTACCAAAAAATACCCTGAAATAGTTCTAGTGGGGCATCCAAAACATACCAATTGTTCAAAAATTCTAACAATCATGCTTGAATTCAACAATAGTATCAAACATTTTTATTTTCTCACAATTTGCAACATATAAACCTTGATAATCCAAAATATTACAAATAACCCCCTTGTGTTTACGAAGAAGAAACAGTTTGGACCCTCTGGTTTTCCAACATTGGAAGGGGTATTTTTGTCTAGACATTTTTTTATTTTTCCTTCAATTTTTTTTAAATTATGTCAAGGGCAAAATTGACTTTTCTCGCTTCCGTTAGGATTTTGTAATTACCCAAACCTCAAGGGTAGTTTTTGTAATTTCTAGACTTTTTTGGGTTTTTTTGTAATTAAATTAAACCTCAGGGGTACTTTTTGTAATTACCCCATTTTTTGTCATTAAAGAAAAGTTATGTCACGCCCCAAAACGGAAGCCATGTCACAATTTACCAAACTTATACCGATTTACCAATCCGGCTTAACTATCCTCCAACATACATCAATATAATGCATAAATACGAGAATAACTAAGTCAAAGTATGGTTGCAGCGGAATCCAAAAAAATAAAAATACAAATACAACATAGTAATTGTTTCTCAGGGTCCTACGCCCTGCTATTACAATAAACGAGTCCAAAGTCTAAATCACCATAACTAAAATTCATCGTCTTAATAAAATTCATCACACGGTACAGAATTAAGCCACGTCTTGGGATCCATTATTGCCTTCGTTCGGATACAACTCTTCATCCTCTGGTTGATAAAAGAGGTGGGGTGAGAAAAAATATCCTCAGTGGGTGGGTGCCGGTGTGCGAGTGTGACTGGTTTGTATGCACGGAAAATGGTTTCATGGAAATCAATGCATGAAGTGCATATGACTTAGTCTCGTTGTTTGTATAAAGATTTCCATTAACCATTATGTTAGATTGGTCATAATCAGTCAAACATTATTATTGTCTTATTAAATTTACTTCCACTTTCAATTGGATAAGGTCGTCGCCGATATCCCGGTTCACTTGGATAGGACCGTAGCCAATATCCCACTTGGATAAGGCCGTAGCCAATATCCCACTTCACTTGGATAGGGCTGTAGCCGGTATCCCACTTAATTTGGATAAGGCCGTAGCCAATATCCCACTTCACTTGGATAGGGCCGTAGCCGGTATCCCACTTAATTTGGATAAGGCCGTAGCCAATATCCCACTTCACTTGGATAGGGCCGTAGCCGATATCCCACTTGTATAAGGCCGTAGCCAATATTCCATTTCACTTGGATAGGGCCGTAGCCGATATCCCACTTTAAATTTTCACTTTACTTTTAACTTTCATTCTCAATTTCGCTTCCACTTATCATTTCACTTCATATTTCACTTCACATTTCACTTTAAATTTCACTTCACATTTCACTTTAAATTTCACTTCACTTCACATTTCACTTCAAATTTCACTTTACTTCACATTTCACTTCAAGTTTCACTTTACTTCACATTTCACTTCACTTTTAATTCCACTTTACGTTTCATTTAAATCTTCACTTCACAATTTCTCTTCCAATCACTATTTTTCTCATTTGAAAAATTTGATAAAATTAATTAGCAAGTCCGGAGTGATCTTGGTCACACAATATCCAGTATTTATTTCAAAACAAAACTCGTGGTCTAGTTATCGGGCGGATAATCTAGCCGGTTTTAATATTCGGTTCCGCGCATTATGTTTAAACTCGATATTTTTATTATACAAAGTGTGAAATATCTCTTAAAATATTTATAAGGTAACTGAGTTAGAAAATATCAATTTCAAGGCCCTTAGCAATTTTCAAAAAAAATAAAAATTATTTTTAATAAAGAGAATATTTTCTTGCCAGGTTCTAAATTTCGATAAATTTCAATTCCAGACTCAGAAAAGGGTAAGTTCTGTTCCAAAAATTTCTAAATTCCCAGAGGTTTAAATTTTCTATAGGCTCGAGACAGATTTTATAAAATTTGCAGATTCGTACTCTAGTTTCCAAAAATTTTGATTTTTGACTTGATATTTTAAAATTTGGTAACTCTTAAGGTGATTCTAATTCTCAAATACTTCTTTGGAAAGTAATAAGTTGTGGTTAAAATAGTTTTGGAAAATTCGAAAGTTAGGTACCTCATTTTCAAAAATTATAATTTTAGCCCAAAAGTGATTTTTTGTCGTTAAAGGCTCGTTTGAAGTCAGATATTTATGAAATTTGAACTAAATGTTATAAATACTATATTAAATAAATCTGCAAGATTTCGAGGTACCTTGACTTCCCAAGTTTAGAAAATTATAGTTTTGGTCCTTTAAGTTTTACAATATTATATTTTGATATCAAACTTATTCCTTGTCGTGTTTTCTTGCCGGAAGGGGTCCCAATCTTTCAAGTCACTTCATATATGCAATTTACAGAGTCTTGGGTCCAATATTTTGAATTTTCAGAGGTGACCCTCACAGTATTTCATATTTACACTTTTGGTCCCATATTTCACAATAATTGCAAAAATAACCGAAGCTTCGATTTTCCTTGCACAAGTTATAATTCCAGAATTCCAATAATATATTTTAAACATTTCTAAAACATATTTGAACATTCATAGCATCATAAATCATAAAAGCATAAAGATGAGCAATTTTTTCAACATTTTATGCAAGAAAAATATCATACTCATCTTTTTATTTTCTCCAAATTTCATTAAAACATAAATCTCATAAATATTTGCCAAAATTCATAAATATTATATTATCACATGAGCATGCATTTTTGGGCACTAGTAGAAAAAATTATGCATTATTGTAGAAATATTTTTCACCCACCTCGTAGTAGTTTTTCGGGTTGATCTAAAATAAAGTCTTCTTTCTTGTATCAACTTCTTGGCTCAAGATCTTGAAGGTCAGCCCCTATATGGCATCTAAACCATATTTTGGTGTTAATATTAAAGTCTCAAGTCCAAAGAAAATATACTAGGACCAAATGGCTACTACTTACCTTAATGTCTGCAAGTAGTCTCTAAAAATGGAATTTTTCCTTCAAGCTTTTAACTTCAACTTGAGATGGTATAGGTCAGTCCCTAAGCTCCAAAAATTCATACCCTTTAGTCCAAAATTAATTCTTCATGTCGTCAAGAGGAAAAATACTAAACCACAGTTTTCTCACCTTAAATGTGTTTAGTCTTAAATTTCTTCTACAAGCTTGTAGTCAAGTCTAAGTCTCCTAATTCTTCAAGAAAATTCCTCTAGGAGTACCTCAACAAGAAGGATTCATCAAGTTAGAAATTGAAGGTATAGGTTTGAAGTTTCAAGGAGATGAAATGAAAATGGAAGAAATTTCTTACCTCATTTGTTGGAATTTTCGGTCCTTCGAAAGCAAGATGAAGAAGAATTTTTTGTGTTTTTTTGTGTTTAAGTGTTGAGTGAGATTGTGTTGGGAGAGTTTGAGAGTTGTAGGAGGATGAGATGAATTTTTTCTTCCTTATTCTAGTAATGGCCAATTTTCTTGTAGGAGTTGGAGGAGAATTTTTATTTTGTTTGAGTTAAATGTAGTTAGTGGGGAATAATTAGGGGATTAGGATAAAAGAAATAACTAGATTCTTTTATTAGGGACATGAAGCCAAAATGCTATGTTTAGGGGGGAATTTATAATTTGTTTTGTTTGACCAATGGGTAGTGGGAATTGTAGGGTAAATTTTTAATGTAGGCTTTGAAGAAAAAGAAAAAAAATAAAATAACCCTCCCCATCATTCCCTCTTGACCGATTTTTGTGGGGAAAAATATAATTATTTTTTTTTCAATAATGATCTAGTTGGAAAATATAAAATAAATAAAATAATAGTAGAATAATAAATTGAGTTATTTTCCCCATTTATAATGGAAATGGTCGAATTTTTAGGGGGGAAAAATAAAAAACATTATTTGATCTATTTTCTTTTTAAGAAAATTGAGGGAAAATAAAATGTATAAATATTCATAATTAAATATTTTTAGAAATTTAGATTAAAGATGTGAAATAACAAATGTGTATTTCAAAAAAAAAAAATTAGAAGTTGGTTGGGAATGAATTATAGAATAAGGTGAAATATTTGGATAAGGATTAAAATGTACTCCTAAATTATCGAGGGTCTAATGTTTCTAAGGTCGTAGTCAATCGATCAAGTATTAATACTAGAGGAGAATATAAAATCGTTAAGCTCAAAAATAAGAAAGGCGTAATTGACGTTGTGAGAAATAATAAAAAAAATTGGGGCGTGTTTCATTAATAATGGGTTCGTGTTACTTAAATAAATCACTACAAAACGTCGTATCTCACGTTGCTAAAATTCGGGGCCGCACAAGTTAGGTTACGATTGCTTACGAGAAACTTTCATTTTCATTCCGCAAGAAAAATTATGTTTACCAAAAAATGTGAGTGCTTATAAAATTTTTCAAAAAATACACTATATATTCATTTTTACTTTTTTCTTACATCAATCACTTATATTCATTTTTCAAAAAATTATAAAATCACGATCATTTTTACCCATATCCTTAAAATATCTACTATTCACCCACTCACATATTTTTAACTATCAGTCATATCCAATCATTATTTTACTATTTCTATGTCAAGTTAACTTCTATCATTACAATTTCATCTCATATACAATTATCTATCAAAATCCATTATTTTTCTTTCATTTTTTTTATCATTATTCTCTAGCAACATGAAAATTTCCAAAATAAAAGAATATCCAATCATTAAAATATATGACCCGTCTCTTCTTGCTACATTTGAATGATCAATTTATAGTTTTTTTTTTTACAATAGTAATAAAGTAGTCAATTTAGTGCAGACGAGTCGATTCATATTACAAACATATAACATATTTCAAGATTACAAAATTCAATAATGTCACAATTATAAAATAAATTTATTCAATAAATGTTCAAAAATTTAAATAAGTTTATTTCATATATAATAAAGGATGAAATTATTTGAAAGCACACGGTGCATGAAGTTGAACACGCGAAACAAAATCCCATCAACACTCCTATGTTTACACGTATCAAGATACATTGCATCATGCCAAAGTAGTTATATTATATACTTTATATTAATATTATTTTTTCTCTACTTTGATTCAAAATTATTAATGCATAAGATTGTCTTCACTCAAGCTCATTTGAAGTTAGTGAACGCAGCCTGATTCACTTTGATTGATGTGTAATTTCATATCAAATTCAACTTGAGCTGAAATTTGGCAAAATTGTTAAAATATGGCAAATGGCATTGTACCGTGTTAATTGAAATAGTGCTGTAACACCCGGAAAAAAAAAGAAGTATATTTAATTAGTTAGATGGTCCATTAGTGAATTCTTATTATTATTATTATTGGATTAATTATCCAATTACATGGCCCATGAAGAATCCTAAGGTGCTTGGAAAACTACCTAGGGTAATTATATTAGGAGTCCTTCGTTATTAGGGTTTATTATACTACATTTGAGATGACAAAAAAAAAAAACTCTCCAGCTTTATTTCTCTCTGCGCACCACACAACCACGACGAAGTTTCTCTTCAACGCCATGATCCCTCATTTGTCTTCCCTATTTCATTCTCAACTCATCAGGTAATTTACTTCTAAATTTCGAAACCCTATCTATACTGTTCAGAATATTATGAAAATTTAATATGTTATTCTTCATGATGTTTTATCGTACGTTTAAAATTTCATATTAATCCGATGAGTAGTTTTGTAGTTATTGAATTTTCAAACTATGATGCCAGAATTTATGTTATTCCCTGTTTTCGTTTTAGAAAATCCAAAACCCTACTTATACATATCCAAAATTCGTGACATTTTAATATGTTATGTTAAAATATGTTTATAATATTCAGTTAAATCTTCATATATGTTTGAAGTGTATTTTATTTTATATGAAATTTTCATTCAGGCTTTTTAAATCTTGAATATACTATGTTTCTGATTTATAAATTCTAGAAACCATGTATATAGACTTCCAAAATATCTGAATTTTTGATATGTTACGTATCATAATTTATAATACCATGTGATAAAATATCAGATTATTCCAAATTATAATTATTTAAATATTAACTAGTTTCCAAGATGTTACAGTTTTAGCAATGACAGAAGTTTCACTTTATAAAATTCAAAACCTAAAGTTAACGAATTTAATATATTATAATTTTTGGATATGTTATACTATGGTATGTTTATTATACTTGGTTAAAATTCTAGATCCTATAGTACTATATTTATTTTAATATGATGTTTATTCCATAATTGTGCAGGATTTTGTGTTACAGCAATTTCAGTTTCACAAATTCAAAACCCATAGCTAAACATATCGAATATTTGTGAAATTTTTATATTATATCTATTTTTTTAATCTAGTATCTACTGTAATAATATTGAATAATTACAGTAAACGTTTTATGAGAAAATATTATTCGATCCAAACTGCACAGAGATTTAGTATTGTTAAAACCTACCAAGTTGAACCCTAAACCTTAGGCATATACCGTGAGCTTCCAAGAATGTTATTTTAGTGCTTCCGATATTGAGGTTAATACTTAAATTTTAACTTCTAGGAACTTAGATACATATATATCCATGTTAGGCGACGAAGATGACGTGTTCTGAAGTTCAATAGGGATATTGCATCAAATCATTCACTATTTTTCAAGCAAAGTTCGAGGTGGGGATATTTCTATTCACTTATTATTTGTCATTTTTAAATACTTCGTATATGTGTATTCATTTATGTGAAATGTGGAATAAAAGAAATCATGTTAGCCAAGGGCCGTAAAAAAGGTCAGGGATCAAAAGTATCCTCGGGGTGAAAGATGTTATAAGTGGTCAGGGAGGTCCGGGATCAAAAGTATCCTCGGGGTGAACCCGCAGTACTTAGTCAGGGCCTGTAAGAAGGTCCGGGATCAAATGTATCCTCGGGGTGAACCCGCAGTACTATAAAGTAACTGGCGAGTCAAAATAAAAGTTAAAGTACATGTTGAATATTTATGACTATGCCTATTGTTGTATTTAATTATGACAAATGTGTCCCCATTGAGCGAGTTGAAAGCTCACCCCTTATTTATTAACACTTTTCAGGTTGAGGATTCTGAGCGAGGATTGGAGGCGGTGGATGTGAAAACAATAATTTTTAGTAAATTTGATTTTTTTGAAATATTTTATTAGTGTCGATGCTTTTTTTGAATTTTCTATTGAATGCTAGCCTTTTATTTTTAAAAGTTGTGTTGGAACCAAAATACTTTGTTATTTGGATGTGAATCTTAATCTTAAGCTATGTTTCATAAAATGCTTTCTTTTAGTGAATTACTTTGGGTTTTAGAAATTTTGGGTCGTTACAAGTGGCGCAACAAATGTTTGTAATTAGACAATGTTTTATAAAATAATCAGAGTGGCGCAACGGAAGTGTGATGAACTATTTGAGTTATTAATAAAATCGCTTATTTTTGAGATGCTGTGCTTTTAAATATGCTTTTTTATTAAATTAAGTTACCCATTTCTCAAGGTATCAGGGCCTGATTCACTTTGATTGATGTGTAATTTCATATCAAATTCAACTTGAGCTGAAATTTGGCAAAATTGTTAAAATATGGTAAATGGCATTGTAACGTGTTAATTGAAATAGTGCCTAGGTGGAATTGCTAATAAATTTAAATGGCGCAAACACAACTTGAGCATTAGTGAAATACATTTTTTTTTGAATAAGCGGAAAAATACATTAGCGAGTTGTTGAGTTGAGGGATATATTTATTTCATTGAGTGATTTAGAGATGTTTGATTGGGTGCCATAACTTAGTTTGAGGTACATAGCGAGTTGTTGAGTTGTAGGTCTCGCTTGGTCGCACGCCTTATTCCCTGTATGAAAGAAGAGACGTGAGATAAAAACTATGAGGACGTGATTCAAATGAGTCGAGTCAAATATGTATGAGTGGGAGATATTTGGTGCAATTAGGTTGCATCCATATTTGAGATAATAGGGAGTCATATTTAGATGAGGTTTATCTAGAAACCTCTCCCATTAGGACTCTAACTGAGATATGAGATTGAGATATACATTGAAATCTCTCCCACAATATCAATTGAATTGAGAATATCATCCCCCATATAAAAATAATAATCTCTCCCTAAAATTTCTCTCTACGGGTTTTCTTGTTGGAACATCACCAAAGTTCTCCAAGGGTTTAAGGTGTGCATATCCAAGTTAATAATTCTAGTAAGTATTTACACCAACGAGAAAGGCGGTTCGTGATCTTGTTCGTGGTTCAACCAATCTAGGAATTCATTCATTGTTCGGGGTTCAATCAAGAGAAGGCTTGTAGATGACTTAATCATGGATCAAAATGAGGCTTATAGACAGGTTCAATCCTGGCTACGTGGATTGATAGTTCTATTGTAAATAGGTATACTCGATCCACCTTATATGTGAAAATATGTGATTTGTGATTTATGTTTTGACCCATATTTGCTAAAAGTGGTATCAGAGCCATTGGGGCTCGGTCTCGCCTATGTGATTTGCTTGAGTTTGATGATACATGTGGTTTGATTTTTTATTTAAAAAATTCGAATCTATGATTTCTATTTTTATGCATGCAATATTTATGTCAAATTGTAGATTTCGGAAAGACGATTAATTTGATATATTGTGCATAAAAAATGGATTCGAAACGAAAAAGTTATAGGGATTCAAAGTTTTTGAGTGAAAAACAAAAACTACATTGAAATATGTACCAATGACGTCTTTGACGTGGCCCGCGACGGATGATGCGCCGACGTGGTGTGATGGTCATTTGGCGTGGCGGCCTTGGCGACATGGCGCATCAGTTGCCACGCGGGCAATGATATTGCGCTAACTAGTTGCCTAAGTGGTATATCCCTTTGATATTTAAAAAAAAATTAAAAGGATTATTGGTCTCAAGGATTTGAACCCTAGAATTTTTATTATATCTATTGCATGTCCACCACCAGGTTAAGATTATTTGTTGTTATATCCCTAACATGTTTTGTATTTGTATTGAAGCTTGACAGCAATTTTGTTTTCTTGCATGATGATAGATATGAAAATTATTTGTTGCGCGTTGGGACGTTGCAAAATTATTTTTTTGTGTATTATTATTTTTTGTTATAGTATTAATGCATGTAAAAATATTTTGCGTAATTTAGTACTTGCAAAAATTATTTTTGCGCATGAAGAATACTTGCAAATTATTATTGTGCAATTTGATGCAACAAGCAATGAGTTTTTCTCTTTCGCATTAGGTGCATGAAAGAAAAATTATTTTTGTATTAAGATACTTGCAACAAATTAATTTTTTTATTTGATGCATGCGAAAATTATTTTTGCACATTGGTGCATGGAAAATATTTTTCGCACAAGGTGCGTAAAAAAATAATTATATTTTTTTTGCGCATTGCGGTCTGCAAGCAAAAACATTCTATGTGATTTTTAATTCATGAGTTGCATGCTTTATTAATTGCTTATGTTTTGCAATTTTTTTGTTGCAATTAATTTTGTTAATGGAAAATCATTTTTGAATGGACATTGACATACGGGTGCTCATGTATATAAATATTTACTATTTTATATTAAATTAATAATTTTTGACAATGGTGGTAATTTAATGTATCCTCATTTATGTTTTTAGAACAAACTTTGAAAATATGTATTTTTTATTTTTTGAAGCATGTATTATTACATTATCTCTACAGGATATTTTGATGCACCATATGTCAATTATCTCTACATGATGCACCATATGTCAATGGGGGCTATATTTTTTTTGTAATTACTTATATCGCATGGTTGCATGCATGATTTATTTATGGACATTGATAATTTTATTCATGGATCAATAATTTGTATTGTGATCTTAAATTCGTTGGGAGATGATTACTAGCCTTGGTGGCAAATTTTTGATCTCATTGAATTGAAGAAAATAATAAATATTCCTTGGATCCAGAATAAAATTTTTAGATCAGTACCTAATTATTTGTGCAATTTATTGAAATGTGTTTAGACCAAACTCACTTACTTTAGTTTAGCCAATTTAGCACAAAATAGACAAAGTATCCACTATTGTTGCGACTTAGACGCGGACAATTTTGTGTATTAAAGAAAGAATTTGTGCTTTATTTGTTTAAGACGCAAATGTAAGAACTTAATTGCCCGAAATAATCGCAGTTGAGATGCCGATGATATACTTATGGATCAAGAATTAATTTTGCGCTTTAATTTGTTTAAGCTGTAAATTTAATAAAAGGGTTTAAGCTCTATTTTTGGAATATGAGCTTACTCACAAGTAAAAACTCTAGTTATCCAAATTCGCTATTTGAGTTGAATCAGGGACGGACACAGAAATTTATTCTTGGGGGGGCAAAATCCAGTGGTGGCCTTGGGGTGGCGCAGATGGTGCCGCCGCACAGGAGACCCTCCGGCTATAGATGTTAAACGAGCTGGCCCTAGCCCTATAGGGCCAGCCCTAATGGGCTTCAGGCTAAACGGGCCACTATTAAACGGGCTAGCATATTACGAACCTAACCCTAACCCTAGCGAGCTTCGGGCTAAACGGGGCCACTATCGGGCTATAAGACAAAAAAATCAAAAATTATATATTTAACTATAAAATTTAAACTCGAACATATATAACATTTAAGTTTAACATGTTAAGTTAAACTATTCATTATAAAAAAATCTTACATAGTTTATAATTATATTGCATTAATAGAATTATAATATTTAAATATTTCATGATCAAAAAAATAAAACTATAATAATAAAATATAGCATTATATAATATATACCCATATAAAATAAAAAAATAATACTTTTAAAAAAAAATATTCATATGACTATAAGTCATACTTTTAAGAATTATATATTTAAACCTATTAAAGATGAGGAGATGTGAGCTTGAAGAAATATATTTACTAATAGGTAATATGTAATAATATAGATTTATAATATTAGAATTATATTTATTTTTCAAAAAAACACAATTGGCGCTAGCCCGGTTAACCTACGGTCTAGCTCTAACGGGCCTCGGGCTAAATGGCCCGGGCAAAAAAAAGGCCCGGATTTAAACGGGCCAAAATAATTCGGCTCTAACCCTCTTTTTTTTCGGTTTAAACGATCCAGGCAATGGGGCCATGGCCCGCTTAACATCTCTATCTCCGTCAAGGGCCCCGAAAGTTTTTTTTTATATATATGTATATATACAATCAATGGCGGAGATAGGGGGCCAACCCGGCCCCCTGTCCCCCACACACCCCCCCTTTTTTTTAAAAAACAATTACTAGGTAAATTTTTTCAAAAATATTTTTTTAGTTAATATTTTATTTGTATTTTTTTAGTTTTTTTGTCTGGCCCACCCCAATTTCTAATATCAGCCCACCTCCGTAATAATTTCTAGCTACGCAAAATTGGGGTGTGCCAGATACACCCCGTAATAATTTTTTATCTAGGAATTATCACGGGTAGGCCGATACACGAAATTGGAGTGGGCCAGATAAAAAAACTAATACAAATACACATAAATATTAACTATTTTTTTTTAAAAAAAAAGGGTGTCGGGGCCCGGGTTGGCCTCCCCTATATCCGCGATTGTATATATATTATTTTTTGCTCTAAGCCCCTCGAAACCTTGGACCGGCTCTGGCAAAATCAAATCTAATATAAATAAAAACAAAACATAGAAGTTTTTATAACTAAACTACATGGAAATTAGGGAGATGGGGGGCAAGATATTTTGGTTTATATTTATATATACTATATTAATTTACTAAATAATATATTATAGGGGTTCAATCGCAAGATGAGGGGGTGGTTGCCACCACCAGCGCCCCTGTGTCCGTCCCTGAGTTGAATTAAGGATATTAGTTACTTGTGTTATTATTAATTAAAATCGCCTATCTGGAGGCTGATTATAAAAAGTTGAGAAATACACAAGTGAATGCACTTGTCGCTTGTATTGACCGACATAAACCAACTCGGGTGAATGTTGGAACAAGCATAATGTAGCTTGACGAGAGCAAAAGTTAAAACTAGAACTATAAATTGATCCATAAAGTGACAAGAAGTCGTGTTACCTTATTGAATGAGGTAATTAAGTATCAACAAATATTAAGTGCACTTATGAGATTGGTAACTTTGCTCGTAGTTGTACTGAGATAAAGTTCGACTATTTATTTGCTCTTTTTTTTCGCTAATATTTCCAAATCTCTGCATGGGTGGATTGTAGATATTGGTTGACTTAGCATGTGGTTTTGAGATTGAGCAAATGTGTATGACTATTATCAGGTTGTGCAGCTATAGAGCGCACAAGAGGAGGCTAAAAAGAGTCACCTCACACTTAACAGTTGGTATGAGCAACTTGATGTGTCCATATAGTCTTACTCAGATAAATGTACTTGTAAGATATTTGTTGAGTGAGAAGACTTGTCTATCTTTTCTTTGTGATGCTTGGCTTTATATAGTATTTCTTTTAGATCTTCTAATAATATCGTGGTACGTGAGGTTAGGAGGACGATTGTATTAGCTCGATGAGGTTTTATTGTCTAACTCGCTAAGGTCAATCTCCTCTCGCATAATTTTTTCAAGCGGGATAAGCTTGGAAGAATGAAAGTCGACTATTTTTTTCCTTTAAAACTAAGTCCACTAAATTGAGTGCGAGACTTATGAGTGTGAGGCACAAAATTAACGCATTATATTTTCTTTCATTGCTATTTACGCTATAAGTTAGTATATTCTCACTCTCATCGATTAGAAGCGCCAAATTGCTTTGAGCGATTCACAACAGATGGAGATGTGCTAATAGGGAGCGGAAATAGTGTGTCTAATTAGTTTTGACACACAATTGATGAAAATAAAGTTGCAAGTTGAATGATGGTTTTAAAT
Organism: Rehmannia glutinosa; assembly: GCA_016081115.2. Classification (NCBI taxonomy): domain Eukaryota; kingdom Viridiplantae; phylum Streptophyta; class Magnoliopsida; order Lamiales; family Orobanchaceae; genus Rehmannia; species Rehmannia glutinosa. The sequence continues at coordinate 163,970 of JABTTQ020002093.1, forward strand.
ACTTTGCACTATATGAGCATGCGAAGAAGGAAGAAGGGACAACCACTTCAAAATGATTAGATTTATGATGCGTAAATTGATTTATGTATCTTGTTGCTGCTACATCATAAAAAAAATGTGTCTCAAATGATTATTCAAAATATGAGCTTTAGTTTTATAACAAGTGGGGTCCGCCCATGTAAGTTTGAGAATATGTGTTCTTACGTGGAGAATCAAGTCGCACGATTTAGTTTTTCCCTCAAAGGGATTTCTTGAGCATATGTGAAGTCTAAAGAGATCTTAAAACTATGCGGGTTGCAAGATCCTTAGGAGGCCCTCATTTCTCTAGCGAGGATGTATTATTTTATACTCATCTAGTAATCGTTGGGATAGTGGGAGCGACACTAAGTCAGTGGGAGCTAGTATCTCACACACAAAGAATTCTCAAATTCCACGAGTAAAAGGAGTGAATATGAAATATGCCCCATCATCTATATGAGATTGAGTGGGTATCCTTCACAATTACTTTTGTGGATGTTGATGAATCGATAGAATATGTGACTTCACTTGATGCCCTAAGTGGATAGTTGTTGCGAAGGAAAAGATGAGTCGAATGACTAAGAATAAAGTCTAAGAGCTTGTTAATATTTTGTCTAGATGCACCATCTGAAACATGTGGTTTTGAAAGGTCAGATGCAATATAGATGGGTTGATTAACATGTGTGTAGCTCGACTAAGGACGAAATGTTTACGCCTGTTAGAATAGCGTAATTTTTTTGAGTTGTTCTCCCTAAGTGGTGAGATTGCCTCAATTCACCTGATATGTTATCTATTATTGCCACTTTCGTCTAGGGTTGTCCTGGATGATTAATGTTAACATAGTTAGGTGAAAGTTGAATAAGGAGATCTGTGTGGATCACCTGATGAATTAAATAGTGGAGTAAGAGCGCATTGATTGCTGATCAAGAAGCTCCAGCTTGACTTGAATAATCATTGATTTCATCAAGCTATCGTTTTGATAGGCCCACGATGGTCAATTAATTCACTGAACATATGTCAAAAGTTGTATCTCACTGTATATGGCAAAAATGTGATGACTGGAAAGAACTTGGAGTTATCGCCATTCAATGTTGGTTGTCTTTACACTCCATGGTCAAAGATCATATTCTTAGTCAATAAACGATATCTTCAGAATATGATAAGAAATGCTAGCTAATTTAAGTAAACATTGTCGAATGTTTGATGTGCGCTATATGCGTACTCAGTAAGTCTTATATTTAGTAGTATGATTGGTGAGTGGATATCGAAGTGATCCATGCGCTATTGTGATTCCGACATGTGGATACTTAGATATCTTAAAAGATTGGTCTATGATTTGCTAGAGGCAAATTTGGCATCTTGAAATGATGCGCATTGCACGCACATCCATGATGTATTTTGTTGTCTTTGTGATAGTAAAACCACTTTGGTGTATGGTTTTGGCGCCAAACATGGATAGTAGACTAAACATATTTACTCGAGACTTTACTTCACTTAAGAGTTTTTGCGCATAGTTAATATTGTTCTCAGACATACTTCTACGAGCGGTGTGGGCGCTCATCCTTTTATGAGCCTTTGTTTGGAAAAATGCTCCAAAAGGCATGTGAGTCATTAGGGATTAAGTAGAATTGATCATGTGGCCTATGAGAACATACTGTAATTAATTAGATATGTTGGATTCTCATTATTGTTTGGTATTTGAATTTTTGAGTTGTCATCAGGCTTTGATTGACCCCTCTCACACGGACAATCGCCCCAGGCGCTAAGAGAGCGAGCAGGATGAGACTTAAAAGATTGTGTCGCATAAGAAGGTTTGCGAATGATCGCCTTCGCGCTAGAGCAGTGAGGAAGGTTATTAAGTATAATTAAACGTTGCCTCAACTAGAGGTTAAGATGAGATCCGAGTTGATCGATTATGAAGTATGTCCAAACTTCATAAAAGCTTGTTTGTAGCCGAATGTGTGAACTATCGTATGACACTTTGGGAGTGACAACGGTAGTGCGTAGGTCGGTCGCTTTAATAGCGGATTGGACTAAGATTTGTATGATGTCTAGAGCGTGACATGCCTAAATTGTGGGAGCTCCATCATAGCATGTATTCATACTACATGTGCTTTGAGTCGACTGTCTATGGGAAAGTGAATTAATGGGTTCCTACTTCGTCACTGTGTGAGCCCATATGATTATTTTTTTTGTACCCTTTGGGACTTTGGACCATGTCATGAGGTGTAAGCTTGATGACGCTACTTTAGCATGTATCCAATGGCCATGTGTGATTCGGTCTGTCGGAGCATGTCTGGGAAAGCTGTCAAGACCAAGCTAATTGACATGTGGGGCCGAGGAAGAATTAAGTTGGTAATGCACTTATGTTCTATGATTCATAGCCCGGGCGACTATGTCGAAATGTGTTTGACTAGTCATAAATCTAGAAACATATTTGAGTTAGTCGAGCATGCTCTATTTATTTCATTGAGGGATCTAGAGATGCTTAACTGAGTGCGACCACTTGGTTTGGTGTACATAGCGAGTTGTTGAGTTGTAGATTTATGTTAGTTTGGTGAAGACTTAACATAACTCTCCTCACCTATACTTTCTCGCTTGGTCGCACGCCTTATTCCCTGTACGAAAGAAGAGACGTGAGATGAGAACTATGAGGATATGATTCAAATGAGTCGAGTCAAATATGTATAAGTGGGAGATATTGGGTGCAACTAGGTTGCATCCATATTTGAGATAATAGGGAGTCATATTTAGATGAGGTTTATCTAGAAACCTTTCCCATTACGACTCTAACTGAGATATGGGATTGAGATATATATATATATATATATATATATATTGATACCTTTTCCACAATATCAGTTGAATTGAAAATATCATCCCCCACATAAAAATAATAATCACTCTCCTAAAATTTCTCTCTACGGTTTTCTTCTTGGAGCATCACCAAAGTTCTCCAAGGGTTTAAGGTGTGCATATCCAAGTAAATAATTCTAGCAATTATTTACACCAATGAGAAAGGCGGTTCGTGATCTTGTTCGCACTTCAACCAATCTACGGGGTTCGTTTGTTGTTCGGGGTTCAATTAAGAGAAGGCTTGTAGATGCCTTAATCATGGATCAAAAGGAGGCTTGTAGACAGGCTCGATCCACCTTATATGTGCAAATATGTAATTTTTGATTTATGTTTCGACCCATATTTGCTAACAATATTTATAGATAATTTAAGCTAAATCGGAACGAAACTAATTTATTAAATAAAAAATTATTTTTAAATAATAATTATAATTACAAATTCAACTATGATAATGTTAAGTTCAAAAGTTTACTTCAATGTTTGAGTATTTTCTCAAGTATTATGCCATTGTTTGGCTTTTAGTTTGCTCCTTTCTACTTTTAGAGAGAATAGTTTGAAAAATGTTATTTGAAGAAATAAGAATGAATGTAGAGAATATGATTGGATGTGAGATGAAAATGTAAATAGCGATGAAAGTTGATGCAATAGTTTTTAATAGAGGTAATTTGAATTTGCCTCCCAAGCTATGCATGTTTTTTTCCTTTGTCCATTTAACTTTGAATTGTTCTATTTTACCCCCTGAACTTTACAAATTATTGCACTTAGCCATAATTTCCAAATTAACCAATCAATGTTAGTGCATTGTCTGTAACTATTATATCTCGAACAATTATTTGTATCAACTTATTGAAATTATAATTGAGTTAGATTGATGATAGATAAATGAGAGTGAGCGAAGAATGTACATTTTGAGAAAATTTTCACAAGCAACCCTAAGTTCTTTCACAAGCAAGGGTGTAATTGCTTAAATAATTATGTGTCTTTCTTTTATGAGGATTGAGGATACTTATAGGCAAACGGGTAGATTTTGTTGGGCTTTTGGCGTCAGAATCTTAATGGGCTTCATGATATTATTTAATTAAATAATAGTTCATTCCTATACTTTTTAGGGGAAATTACACAAAATACCCTCAATTTTGATGGAAACCCAAAAATGCCAACACATCCCATTTATACCTTTTTTATTACTCTTTTTATGTTCTTTTTTTAATTTTTCCCTAAAATACGCTCTAGGTTTTTTCGTATCCAATCTGTATTTTTTTCTCTCTCTCTCTCTCTCTCTTCATCTCGACTCTCTGAGTTCCCGCGCTGCATGTCCGCCATTTTTGGTGAACTCGGTTTGTGATTTTCTGGCAATTGCTTGTTAACTTCCTCGTAATCATCGCCAAAAACCGTCTCTGTAAACTGCTCTGTTTTTTTTTTTTTCGTGTGGTTTTTGGTATCGTATTTATATAATGGCTTCAAAGAAACCCTTTCTTCTTCGTCTGAAAGTAGATAAAAAGGCTGAGGGTAGTTCAAGAGTTTTGAGGAGCGGCTCAAAATCTGAAGCCCTAGTTCCTGTATCTTCTAAAAAAAGAAAGATGAAGCACGACGATGATGTTGGAAAACAAGTTGTCAAGGCTAAATCTCCTAAAAAGAAGGTTGTTGGGTTTAGAGGACTGGACGTTGCTGAGGTATGTTGTTTTCATCTTTATTTTACTGGTTCTATTTTTGTTATTTTTCAGTTGTACAATTTTTGTTTTTTGTTTTTTTTGTTTCTGTGTTGTTTCTTGTATGTTTCTATGCTATTGATCTGTTTTTTTTTTTTTTACTTTTCAAATTTTATGTACAAGATGTGTTGTTTATTTCTTGTTTTTTTGTTGTTTCTTTCTTGATTCTAGGGTTATGAGTATTTGATTGATCCGGAGGAATGGTACACCGCTAGGATCAACACTGGGTTTTCTTTTGATGTTATTAAAAATTTGAAGGAGAAGTTATCCTAGCCGTAATTGGATGCGTTTAGGCATACATATTTCGGTTATTTTCTAGACATGCATGAAGTTGATTTCCAAAATCAACTAGTGCATTCGTTGTTGAAGAGGTAGGTTGTCCATTCGCGGAAGGATGAGATTCTGGTGTCGGTTTGTGGTAAAATATTGAGGTTTGGTATTGGGGAGTTTGCCCTGGTGACGGGTCAAGTGTCTTTGGGAAAAGGCACATTGTTCGTGGGGATGGTATTACTTCTGAGTTCTTTCAGAAGTATTTTTTTGGCTCAATGAAATTCTCTAGGCAGTCTATTGAGGAGTGTTTTAGATTACAAGTGTGGGGGGAAAATGATGATGATGCCCTGAAGATGGCTTTGTTGTATTTTTTGCATTTTTTTTGTTTTCTTCTACTGGGACTTCTGTTAATATGGAATTTTTTGATTTAGTTGATAGTGAAGATTTTAACTCATATCTCTTGGGGAAGGGATTTGTTTGAACTTACAATCAGAGAACTAAGGGAACAAGTGCTCCAGAGGAAGCAACCTCAGGACGAGGACTTGAAGCCGGCTGCTAAACGCACCAAATTTTACAGAATTAAAGGCTTTCCTCTGGCTTTCCAGATATGGTTCTACGAATGTTGTTCAGAAGTGAACAATAAAATTTGCAACCGTATCGGGCGCAGTATCCTTCGCATTCTGAATTGGGGTTGTCCATTGTCTGATAGAGATAAGAATTTGAGATCAGATGATCTCGATATGATGATTTTCAAATGTTCTGCAGAACAGGTAATACATTAGTTTTTTATTTTTTTTGTTTCTCTTTTGTTTCATAACTGTTTCATATATGTTTATGTGTTGTTTCTAACCTTTTTTTTTGTTTGTTTTCCCTTTGTTTTAGTTGAAGTTGATGAATATTTGGCCATCAGATGAAGAGAGGTTGCTGGATATTGAAACCTTTTTTGATGAGTCGAAGTACTCCATTTGATTCTGTTGATGGGGATTATGTGATTGGTAATCGGAAGAGGAAGGAGTCGGATGTTGAGTTGGGATCGAAGTACACGTTGGAGGATGTTGTTCGGAAGCAGGATAAGTTGGCCAAGGAGTTGAAGGTTTTCAAGAACTCCATTAATAAAATCTTGGAAGAGCAGTTTAAAACTATTTTGTCTGAGTTGTCTGCCATTAAAGGGAAACTTCAGGTAACCTTATTTGTTTTGTCCACCCTGTGTTTCATTATTTTTCTTTGTCTTTGTTGCTTGTTTGTTTCGATTTATAGTGCTTTTCACTTTTGCTTTTTAGGCTGGTGATGGGCTGGATCAAGCTGACAAGGTTGTTGGGGCGGAAGATGATAAAATGTCGTCAGCCTCGGCTACAGAGTCCGAGAAGGAGTCAATGGGAGTGGATGAGCAACATGTTAAAACTCATGTTGTACCATTTTCTAAGGATGTTGTTGACCCTGCTTTGGAAATGACTGGGGTAACCAGTAGTCCCCTGTCTGGTGGACAGGTTGAAAAAAAATCAGAGGCTTTTGAAGGTGGCAACATTGGTGGTGTTGTCGGGGTTGAGTCTGTTGTTGAAGGGAATGTAAATGAGGGTGAGGGAATTGGCGTTGGTGGGGAAGTTGATTTGTCGATGGATAAAGGGGTTGGTAACGACGGTGAGGGACTTGCTGTCAGTGGTTTGATGGAGTTTGTAGAAAATACCGAGAATATTCCGTTTGATACAAGTAAGGTTTCAGAAGAGGTTGGTGTTGAATATCAGGGCATGAATGTTCATGTTGAACATGGATTTATTAGCTCTCAAGAATTTGATGATCTCACCCAATCTCAATTTGATTCCATTGTGAACGCTGCAACTCAAGTTGTTGCTGGAATGGTTGGTTCCTAATATTTACCTCTAGTTTATTTTTGACATTGAATTTGTTATTTATATTTTGTTTATAACAGTTTTCTATCGTGATTTATTGCAGGCTGGTGTCAAGGGGTCGGATGCATCACCTGTCCCTCAATCCCCTGTTGCTAAGAGGGTTTCAAAACCCTCTGTTGCAGTGAGAACTCCTTTCACCACTCACTTTGAATCATCTGGCGATGTGAGTGGGAAAGTAGTTGCGGGATTTCAGTTGGGGGACATTGATCTGGAATCGACCCCTCAGGGGAAAGATTCGACCTTGGATGCTGGCAAGAAGGCTCCAGTAGTGTTGGTTAAAGGAAAGTGTCCATTGGATGATCGCCTTGGTGAAGGCTATGACGGTTTGGAGGATTTTATTGATGGTCTGAGTGAGTGGCTTTCGGAAGGTTTTATTTCTCAAGGGTAAGATTTTTTATTCTGTTTTGCCATGATTATGAAATATTATTGTAATTTTTAACTTAATTTTGTTTTAGGCCGAAACGTTATTCGGAAGAAAATGACAAGATTGATCCCTCGTTAAAGCTTGGCGTATGCGAGGTCAAGCAAAAATCATGGTTTCATAGCCTGTACTATGTCGACGAGTATCTGTCTTCTTTGGTAAGTTACTATTTTTTAAGTTATTGTTTTCGTATTTTTGTTTGTGTTCTTACTCTTTGTTTTGGTCCCTTTTCAGCATATGGACGTGTTGTTCTATTACATACGGAAGAGTATATGTACGAGCATGGAGCTGTGAGATTTACTACCACAGACCTGATCTTTGATAGATGCATGCAGAGTATCCATGGTCGGTTCACCCTTGTCAACAAGAGAAAGAAGAAAAATTTCGACACTTCCATGATTAACTTGAATACTTCTGTGGTTGACTATATTATGGGTTTTGATATAGGCTGTGGAAAACCGTGGTCCGAGGTTGATCATGTCTTGTTTCCGATTCACAGCGTCGACATGGAGCACTAGATCCTGGGGAGGTTGAGCATTCAAGAGAGAATTATTTATTTGTACAATTCCCTGTAGACTCCGGACTCTGTTAAAATAGCTAGGAAAGCTATCGAAGCCTATAGCGTGTTGTTGCCCCATTTTCTTTCAATGGTAGCATTCTACGAAGAGCGCCAGGACATTGCTCTTGGTTCTGGCCCCTACTCTGCTGACATTAACTCCCCAATGAAGATTGTGGTTGTTAGGGATATTCCTATCCAAACGAAAAAGTAATATTCTTGTCTATGTCCTATTTTATTTCTGTTTTATTTTTTGTTTGTTTTTATATTATGTTTTTAACCTGATCTCCCCTCCCCCCACCCCCTTTTTGTTAGCGATTGTGGAGTATTCGTAGCTTGCTATGCAGAGTATTTCGTCTCTGGGAAGCAAATGTCGGAGGAAGACTTCGACATTGAAGAGAACGGATGAGGTATACTCATCTGCTATACAATCACGCAAGGCTTAAGCAGCAGAACGGAGATGAAGACGACAGTGATATTGAAATCATCCCCCCCACTCCCTAATGAAGCAAGGACATTGTTGTTGAAGAAGAACTCTGAATGATATTTGTGTTATGGCCACATCGAACAATATGCTTTTTATTTTTATTTTAATGCTTTGTTAGTACAGTTATTTTATTACCTGTCTATATTTCTAGTTAGTTTCTTTAGTATTTTTGAAGTATCTACGTGACAGAATCTGAATGAATATGATGTTTTGTGGAACAGTTTGTATGATTTTGTTTTTGGCATTCATGGGTGTTTGCAAGGTTTTCTTTTCTAGTTTTTGTATACTCGTGTTTTGTGTTTTATAGGATTTGCAGCAATGGAAAGATATCAGAAACAAATAAGAAACATATAAGAAACCAAAAAGCAACATGAATGAGTTTTTATTGAAGCAATTGTGTTGTGTTCCATTATATTAATCTGTCTAGCTTGACATGTATGTAAGCAAATGGAATATGGTATTATTAAATGCATCTTGTTTTTGGTTGATTCATGAATGTCTGTCTATTGTGTCCATGCTGCCCACACCTTCCACATTTATTTTTGAAGATTTTCTCCCAAGCTGCCTTGTGTCTTCTTTTATTTGGCCTTCCAGATTTGGCTTTGCCTTCCGGTGGAAGGGTCCACATTGTTTCAATTTCAGGTGTCAGGATCCAGTTATCTTCATGTGGGATTGGATATACTGTTTCCGAATAAGTGGCTTCCATTGTTTCCTTCATGTAGTATGCCGAGCAGTACTGGTACGGATCTTCATTCAATTCTTTTAGTACTGCTATAGCATGTGGACAAGGAATTTCATCCATTTGGAACATGTTGCATGTGCAAGTCCTTTTCTCAAGGTCCACAACAAAAATTTTCTCTGATTCTGTGACTTTAAAGAGAAAATCATTTGATCTTTTCACCTGGAAACATAAACGAAACATGTGAGAAACAATTTTGAAAAAAGTGGCATGTTTAAGATTTGTAGTAAATTACTCTTCAATTTAGAGAAATGGTGTAGTTTTTTCCCATGTACTCTTCAGTTGTTTTTGTCATTCTTGTAAATATTGATCTTGCTTCGATTCGATGCCTGCATGTCCAATCTTGAACTAACGATCTAATGTACTCGAGCAATGTTGTTACGGTAGGTATCTCCTCGCTTTCGATTGTTGCATTCAACGACTCGCAATGTTGGATGTCATGAGAAAGTACCTTTTGTTGCGACAGTGCAGTCGTGTCCATTTCTCGTATCCGATGGCGGACAAGTAAGGTATGATTTTGATGTTCACTATGTCCAGAGCAGACATTTATTTTTCAAATTCGTCCTTCGTGTAGGCTTTTTTTGTTGCTATGAATAATCCCTTATTTCGTTGTTTTTCTTTTTGAAGTTTGCCTTCTCCTAAATCCATGGGATACTTCAGGATACACCTAATCATTAAAATAATGTTTTTTTTCTTTTTCAGAATGTTTGTGACTGAAAATATTTTTGAAATCTCTATGTGAAACATTAAAGAAACATATTTGAAACATCTATGAAACATAACTTCAGGAAATATTTTATAATTTGTCCTCATTTATTGTTGTTTCTATCTTTGATATGTCATGCGAGACTATGCACATGCTTTCCCTGAGACCAAAAGTTTGTCTGAACTTTGTGAAAAACCATACCCAAGATCTATCATTTTCAGAATCCACTATTGTAAAAGCCAATGGAAAAATGCTCCCATTCGCATCCTACATGCATGCAGACAACAAAGTCCCCCCGTAACTTGCTTTTAAATGTACCATCTACAACAACCACTGGCCTATAGTGTATCCATCCATTTATTGATGCATTGATAGCAATGAACAAGAATAGGAATGTGTTATCGTCTTTTCTTACTAATTCAGTAATCGATCCCGGATTTGTTTTCTCCAACATGTAAAGATAAGCTGGTAGTGTTTGTTCTTCTCCTTGGAAAGTGTCTGCGCAAGATTTTTTGGTTAAACAATGTTTTTTCTTGCGTTGTGGATCTTTTTGCAAATCTATTTTGGTGGTTGTTTTATATGCAGTGTATTGTTTGGTAATGTGTTGGGTTTGAGTGTATTTGTTGGTAATTAGAATGCGATCCACGTATTGTCAGGTAATTTTGGTAAACTCTTAGTATTTTGCAGGTACTAGTCAAAAATAGGTGGGCATTTGTGTTATTTTCGCTACCTTTTATTTGTTTTTCGACAAAATCCAAACAATTCTATTGTACATTGTCCAATGACCTGTTCCAAATTATAGCCCTTCAATCTTAATGTTTAAATAACATATAATTTTCGGTGGAGTAGCAGCATGAGAAGCCCGGCCGATTCACATTGGTCAATAATATCAACTTAACTGCTCCTACAAATTTATATATATAAAACAATAATATTAATGTGAATGCATGGGAGTATTTTTCTTTTTCTGTCTTTTATTTGAAAGGGAATCCTACCCGTCGTTCTTATCCTAGACTTAGGGGTCTCATATTTTGCTTTTCCCTTGTTTCGTTGTTTATATACATTTTTTTAACGGTAATTACAAAAACACCCCTAAAGTTTGGGCTAATTACAAAAAACTCAGAGATATTTCAAAATTAAAAAAAAAAACCTTCAGGTTTAATTATGTTTGAAATTTAAGGGGGTAATTATAATATTTTTATAAATACCAGGGGGATTTTGAAATGTCTTTTGCATATAAAGGAAAAAATTTAAGATATAATCATACCTCAAAGGCCTTTTTCTTCTATTATAAAAAAATCTTAGGTTTTTTTTCTAATTAGTCTAAACCTCGGGGAGGTTTTTGTAGTTATCCCTTTTTTTTTTTAAAAAAAAAGAAAGAATGCACTAAAATTAAAACTGATAAAATACAGCCTGACCCGGGCTGGTCTGAGGTTTGGACTGGATTATGCTTTTATAGACCCAAAAAATTCGGCCTTATTTGGCCGGCCCGATTGGTCCATAGACCGACTTTTAGCCCAACCCGCAAAGTTTTGTATACAAAATCCACAAACAAACTGGGCTAGGTTAAGCATTTTCCCCGACCTGAATTACGTCGTTGGCCCAGTGGGCTTGGACCGGGCCAGCCAAACGCAATATTTTGTGAGCTCTAACGAAAATATATAAATTTAAAAACTAAAATTATAAAAAAGAATAATAAAATAGGCTCGTTCAATGCAATCACTGCCTTTTGACCTTTGACCGGGAAGGCACGTGCGCGACATCTTTTGACTCAAGTATCTCGACGATTGCGGGGAGGCGCACGTGCAATTCTGTCTCTATCTCTCCCTCTGGCATTAATTATTGCTGGCATAATTAATATTATTTTATTTGTGTAAATTATTTAATTAATACTGGCTTGCAATTATAATCATATTTAGGACTCTTTTATGCTCAACCCTATGGGTTTTTTGACAAAATATTGTCAATTTAAAAAATAATTGACAAAATGTAGTGAAATTTTAACCTCTTGTCTTTTTAAGCATAGGCACATCAAGGGGATGTGCCTTTAACAAAGGCTCATCAAGATCATGCGCCTCATAAATATATATGTAGATATATTATTTTTTCTTTTTTTTTTTTTTATATATTTTGCCCGTCATATTAGAAGCGCATGAGCAAGATGTGCTTTTAGAAAAGGCACAACAAGCTCATGCGCTTCATATATCATTTTTTTTAATTTCTTCAAAATAAAGCGCATCTTGAGGATGTGCTTCATTTGTTTTTTCAATTTTTTTTTCGAGTTTTACCGATTAGACCTCTTCACATCCGGGAAAAAAAACGATATAATAGCAGTTTAAATATAATTACGATTAATTTAAAATATATTAGTTTAAAAAATAAAATAAACTACATTAACAACATAATCCTAAATACGATGTCCTCCGGTGCCACATCTGGGTGGATATCTCACTCGTGTGCTCCTCCTCCGGTCATGATCCTGATAATCATCATTATGCGTTGATCTGCTGCAGATGGTGAACTCGACTCTCCATCTCTGTGACCCCAGTCGTGTCCACTCGAAAATGGAACAGGTGACGTTTGAAAATGCGGACGCATGATGAGCTTGATATTGTTGTCGAGCACGCTCTTCTGGTGTATTCTAGTAAGCTATCTCGACCACGAGACCTCCGTACACGTGTATCTGGATTGTGGGACAACTCAAAAGATGCTTCATCCCATTCATCATCATCTGGGAGTGGCAAGAATTGACCTGTATATGTACCTGCATATGTACTCGTGTTGTAATATGATTTCATGAAGTTGGCTGGGTGAATATTCACGTATTTACAAGCCTGCATAGCATGTGAACACGGAATACCATCTGATTTCCATTGTCCGCACGAGCACTCTTGTGCAGACAATTTCACCCTAAAAGTCCGAACACGACTTTCACCCGATGTTATTGTAATAACGATTGCCGTCTGAGTCTGAAAGTCATACAGTTGCACACCGTGGTTTAATGCAAGTCTTTGTTGTTTATGATATTTTTGGAGGATTTCATCTGACCACATTTTGTTACTTTGCAATGCCATTGTAGCATCTTTCATTCTTTCGTAGAAACATTTTGCTGTACGGGTGAAGGTGATACGCACCAAAGCAGATATAGGCAATCGCCTCGCACCCTTAAGGACCGAGTTCATACATTCAGAAATATTAGTAGTCAGAATCCCACAACGTCTCCCGTTGTCATGTGACAATGTCCATTTGGTCCTGTCTATGGCATCCAAGTAGGAATGTGCATCTTCATTATACTTTTTAATTTCCTCCATTATTTTTTCAAATGTTCTGATTCTCACCTCTGCCCCTGCTTGCCAACATAAATCCTTAAGTTTTACATTCTTATACCGACTGTGAAAGTTGGATACAACATGCCTTAGACAAAAACGATGATGCCCATTTGGGGGTTGAAACTCAGACATGCGTTCAATGATTCTTAAAATTCCTGGATGACGGTCAGAAATAAGACACACATCTTGTCTCCCTCGAATAACATGAGTGGACAACAATTGTAGGAACCAGTTCCAAGAATTAAAAGTCTCCTCGTCCACGATTGCATATGCCAAGGGCAACACATGTTGATTTGCATCAAGTGTAACAACAATTAACATTTTATGTCGATATTTTGTGTACAAATGTGTTCCATCGACACTAATCACCGAACGACAATGTGGAAATGCATCAATACATGGTTTGAAAGCCCAAAATGCATATTTCAACGTCTTCATTCCAAGCACATTAGGGTCCTTGTGTAGCCACTCAACAACAGTACCCTGGTTATATTTCTGCATGGCCTCCATATATTTAGGTTAAAAACGACATGAAGTTTCCCAAGTCCCATAAATATATTCACGGGCACGTTTCAGCGCATGCCATGCCTTATCATACGAAATATCATAACCATATTTGTCTTTAATATTTTGTTGCACATACTTAATATGGTAGGACGGATCACACTGTACTATACACATTAGATCACTAGCAATAATATTTTTGTCCAGATTGCCATGATCTTTAGATATAACATTCATCAAGCAAGAAAGAGAACTCCCATCTTTGGTGATTTGCCACATAGATAATTGTTTGCTTAAACAAGCTCTAAACCACCAATCGTGATTCTTTGAGAAGATAAACCGGACAATACTGGATGACCCAGGATTGTGTTTGCATACAACTTTCCAAATAGTTGGTGTGCTTTCAACAATTTTGAATTCCCGTTTAACCCATCGCACGAGTAATCTTTGATCGCACTTTGCAAAATATTTTTATCTTTAAACATCATGCCTTTTTTAGGACACCTCTCTCAAAGTCATAAAACTGAGCAGAATTAGGCGACTCAATAGAGTCAAGTGAAGTTTCTGTGAAGTTTGAGTCCAAGAATGAAATTCCAGAACTCATGCCATAATTACCTATCATAGTGCGATTGACCATTGATGGCCGAGTGTTTTGTGCGTTATTACGATTATCATGACCACCTCCCAAGTCAATATTATCATCATCAGTATCAGGATTATCGTCATGTTCAATTTCATCTGGTTCAGAAAAAAGCGGTTCGTCTGACCTTAAATTATCTACAATATATGTATTCTCAACTAAAACACTCTGATGTGCATTACCACGACTAGAGCCAACAATGTTTGCGCAAAACTCCTGTGTACTTAGAGTTGATAAACCTTCAGTGACTCTAGGCAGGTCATCAGTCACACATCCATTTCTAAGATAATCAACATATTGATCATATATGGAAGTGTCCACTTTGAATTATTGAGATCTATATTAGGCATTATTGATTCGATTCTACAAACGGATCAACGATCGATTCCCTACCTCCGGATCTAAGAAGCACCACAAATCTTGATCATTCGTTATATAAATAATCCCACATATCTTTTGTTATTGCAATATTTATTTGAAACCCTCAAAATATATTGATTTCAAAGCAATACAGTCATTGCAAATAATATATTGTGCGATTAAATAGATTCGTCCCCACGCGATATTCTCCTACAACCAATTACATTACGATCGTATCTCGCTTCATTACCATTTTGCATAATTTGTCCTCCAAAGTACACAACTATATTTATCATATTGGAATTTGACATTCCCTATAAAATATAAATATATTGTTAAATAATAATTTTTCACTACATTACAACATAAAAATTATAATAAGACATACTACAAATAATCACTAACCTGGAAATTTTCAGGAAAAATATCGATGCCTCGGGAGAAAAGCCGCACTCTGTTGTCTCACCAGGAGAAAAGCCGCTACTCCATTTGTCTCGAGGAAAAAAAACCGCTCCTCGGCTCATTTGGAAAATTCACTCCGAAAATTTTGCATTCGCGTAAATATAATCTTTGTCTAATCGGAAAAACTTGCCGAGCTTCCGGGTCGAAACAATGCCTCAACAGCCGCTCGTCAGTCGATCACCGGAAATATTGGCCAACCACCCAAAAATTCTGCCCAACCGCCGGTGGTTTTTTTTTCGCCGTGAGGGGTGAGTGAATTTGAGTATGATTTTGCTGAAGGCTTGCATGCGGGTTTTAAAGGGATGAAGTGTTCAATTATTGCTGAATTATTGTGGGTTGTTGGGGAGCAGGATTGATGGTCAAAGCGCTTGTTTGCTGCGTGCGCTGCACCCCGGCCAGACTTTTTGATGTCGGCGCATGCAAATTATGCGCTTCATCCATTTTATTAAAAATAAAATTCGGATAACAGTGGAGAGAGAAAACCCAGTAGGCGCATGATCTTGATGAGCCTTTGTTAAAGGCACATCCCCTTGATGCGCCTATGCTTAAAAAGACAAGAGGTTAAAATTTCACTACATTTTGTCAATTGTTTTTTAAATTGATAATATTTTGTCAAAAAACCCCAACCCTCTTCACTTCCTTTTGCTGTTAGATCTCTGCCATGTCAGCAGACTCAGCCTTCATGGCAGAATTCTTGATTAGGTTTTTTGTGGGACCTTCCATTGATTGATTAATACTTACATACATGCATGTTGATGATACGATTAATTATACACATCTTTATCCAATTTTGTATAAAATGTAGTATTTATTTAGGTAATTTCCAACACAACTTCAAATTCCAAACTATTACATCAAACTAGATGAGGCCCCGTGCGATGCGCGGACTATCCTAATAATAAATTGAGTTGTCAAAAGAGTGAGTCCGAGCTGGTCCGTTGAGCCAAAGAGAAAATCCGGGTTGGATTAGGCCGAAACTCGGCTAATCTATTTTTGAGATCGGTCTCACCCACTTCACCCCATGAAATGGCGGTCCAATCTCCAAAGAGAAAATCTGGGTTGAGTTGGTGAAACTCCATCTAATCTAATTTTGAGATCGGGTCGACCCACTCCACCCCATGAAATGGCCGTCCGATCGGGGCCGCCTAGCTTTGTGGACCTAATTTAAATTTTTAGTACATTTTATAATAAATAGTATACATCATTTTATACTAATAATTTTACAATAATAACAAACATGTATGTCATTAGAAAATATTAATTAATGTTTTTATATTTAAATAATTTAATAGCATAACCAATGAATCATGTTTTTATAATTTTTGAAATTACATTATACTCTATGTTCATAATATGTTATGAACACATATTTATAGGATCTTTTATTTATTTTAAATTTTAATAACAATACTATATTACACTTCAAAAATATTTACGAGATTATTTATACATTGTTAAAATACCATAAAATTCAAATTTATTTATAAATGTAATAATACAATTAGAATATTATAATTTAAAAATTTATTACAATATAACTAAAATATATAATTTTTAAATATAATGACTCATTAATATATTTTCAAATTTAGCACACTCTGTACATTTTTTTTTTCCAGTTTTGAAATAACATTATATTCATTTTTCATCATATATTGGATTTGAGTTGATCAAAGTTTTAAATTATATAAAATAATTCAGAGTTTGTAATTTATCCAAATTGTTCTAAAATAATCTCTTAAATTAACAATATGATATCACACTCCAAACATGTGTTTCCAGTTTTGTTTATAAATTTTAAATACTTTAAAAAATAAATTATTTAAATTTATCTATAATATTATTATAATAACACAATTAAAAGATTAAACTTTAATGATGTATATTGTAATATATACTATTTTTAAAAATATATAATTCACTTTTACAATTAAGAATTTGATTAAAAATTATAAAATTATATTGTAAAAAACAGGAGAGATAATATTATAGCCAATAATGCTAATTTCTTTTATATTTTTGTTTAGATCTTTTTTGAATTTTTTTAATACATATTTAATGTTGATTGGCCATACTTACATTAGATTGTTAATGCATACCAAAATTAAAATGGACAAAGCTAATGATAAATTACAATAATCTCGGATAACAAACAATTTTTCCTTTTTTAAAAAAATATCTTTCCAAATCCATGTGTACAATATTTAATTATAGTTAGACATACTTAAATTAAAATGTCAATGCATACCATAATTAAGATTAAAAAAAATTAATGATATAATTAAAAAGATATTAGACATATATAGGATTTGGTTCAAATGAGACCACCCTCTCTAGGTGAGACAATGTGGACTCATCTCACCCATTGATCTTAAAAAATGAAGGGATGTGATTTATTTAGTTTTTTTTTGGTTTTCCATTTTTAAAGCTGATTTAAGGGTAATTCTGTAATTTTGTAATCTAAAGTGGTGGTCGGATTTTTTGGTAAGTTTGACTTTTTGAAACCGTTTTTATGGGTGAAATTGATATCACGGATTTTGTGGCGAAATTTAAGGAACCTGTTTTCTTTCCAAATATTTTTGTTTTGACAAAGATAGTTATGGTTCTTCTTCGCATAATTAGACATCAAATAATGCATATTTAGTTTTTTTGTTGGCACTTTTTTACGAAAACAAGACATAATTGAATATAACGTCTTTGCATATGTAGTTATACTACTTTCGCATAAATAGGTTCAATATAATGTATATTTAGTTATGAAAATGGGATGTTGCTTTTGGAAATTATAAAAATGTGATGTTACATAACGCACTGCATATTTAGTTATTCCACAATGCATAGATAGTTTCTAGATAATACATAGTTAGTTGATTTTGTTGCATAGTTTATGACGTCTTGCATAGTTGGATATACTGTACTACATATTAGTTTTTTTACGTTGCATAGATAGTTTTCAGATAATGCATATTTAGTTGAGTTTTGTTGCATCTTATAGTAATTTATTCAGTGTTCCCAACGTATTTTTTCACCATATCCAACACGGAAATTTATAAGCATACGAACATCATCTTCTTCGTTGCATTTTTTACAGTTTTAATATTTGAATTTTACAAACCCGGTTTGAGTTCTCCATCAAAGCTTAATCCTTCATTGTTTGCTATTACAGAATATTCTATAATTGTTGAAGCTTCTTTCTATGGATTTGACGTCATATTCTCACACCAATTTTTCTGTGCTTTCGTTTTTTGCAGGTCTGGCTATGGAGATGAACCAGATTTTCTCAGATTTGTATAATGGTGATTTCTCGAATGATTGATAGTGTGAGAGAGAAACAGAATATGCGTGCGTGATTAGATGCACTTCCATGTGTAACTGTTTCTGTTTTTGTTATTTTACTATATTACCCTTATGTTGATTAAAATAAATCATTAATGTTATGTTTATGTGTTTAATCTCACCCATTGATTAATAGTGAGGGATGATTGAGATTAGTCCATTGTGTCTCACCTAGAGACATGGTCTCACTTGATCCTCCCCCGACATATATATATATATATATATATATATATATATATATATCCATTTTGTTTTTTTTTGTTTTTCATAAAAAAATATAATATTTTATTTTTAGCAAGTACAAATAGGTGGGAAAATAAATTTAGAAACTGGTTTGTTATTATATATATAGATATGCAAAAAATCCTATCCAACCCAAATTTAAATTTTACACCAAATTTGGTGTAGTAAAATAGTATTACACCAAATTGGTGTAATACTATTCATTTACAACAAATTTGGTATATTTCAATATCTTCTATTTGCCTCCAATTCTCTTCCACTGCAAATTTAAATTCCAATTATATCCTTATTTTATATATAATTAATTTATATAACATGGTTTTAATGATTAATTAATATTTTCTATAAATAATCAATAATCAATAACAAATAATTATAAATTAACTAAAAGAGATACTAATATTAGTTTTAATATTAAAATTTTAAAATATAATTAATTAATATAATATCAATTAATGTAAGTTTATAGTTAATTACAGTAACGCAATAAAATAATTGTATAACTAAATAAATCTTGTTACTATAAATGAAGAAGAAAGAATAAAATATTTATTTGGTAAACGATTTTGTGTAATGGGTTGGAGATGGTTTTAACAAAATTACACAAAAACACTAAATTTGGCGTAGTTTTTACACCCCTAATCTTAGGTATATTGAATATTTTGGTTATCATTGGTATTTTCGGAATAAGTAAAATGTTGAAATAGCCCTCAAGACCAAGTGCTTGTTTGGGAGCACTTTTGAAATGGACTTTTGGATCTAAAAGTCCATTTCAATAATAATTCATGTTTGGTGGTTAATTTAGAATGAAATTTTGATAAGTCGCTCATCGAAAAAGTCCATTCTAGAGAAGTGAGAATTAGACACTTTTTGAAAAGTCCATTCTTGAGAAGTCCATTTTCTAAATTGACTTTTCCATAAGTACTCCCAAACAGGCACCAAATTTGCACCTACTTAAAATTTATAGGAAGAGAATTGCAAAAATTCAAAACTTGCGGGACCAAAATCACAAAAAGAGCAAGGCATACAGGACCAAAATTGCAACTTCTAAAAAGGCAATGGATATTTTCAAGCTAGGTGGCCGCTATCCGGACTAATCCACTTCACGTGACTAATATTGCAATACAACACTAATGAAAAATTTTATTTTTCTAGTCCTCTTAGTGGACCTCTTCGGAGATTTTGTCCTCAATTATTTTGATTTTGATGTTTTGTCCTTTAAGTGAGATGTTTTTGGGAATTTTAGTCCGGTAACCGTCTATAGCAGGTAATGGTGACCGACCAACTGATGTGTAAATTTTAAACAATTTGAAAATAACATTTAGTCCCCTAAGTAGACTACATAGGAGATTCAATCCTCATTTTTTTTTCCAAATTTTAAATTTTATCCTTTAAATGAAAAACAATCGGAGATTCAATCCATTTACACATATAATTTAACTTTTGAAAATTAAAACTTAAATTCAATTTCAACTTGATAATATAATATATAGAAAATATATTTAATTAAACTATAAAAGTACATCAAATTAATTTATAATTTTAAATTAACATTAGAAAAAAGAATATCAAATAAAAATTATATTCAAAATTAATAAAAATTATAAAAATATAATATTAAATAAAATTATATATTGCTCTAGTTAGTTAAATAAAAGACGAAACAATTTTGGTATTTAATATGCAGAAATATATTATGAATATTTATGAAAAGTTATAGTGAAACAATCGGCCAAATACATAAATAATTGATGTACGGACTTGTATACATATGGGTAAAATAAAAAAAATACTTGTTTGTAAGTAAAAATATGACTTATTTTGGCATTACCATTATATGAAATTTTAAACACTCAAATTTTAAATTAAAATATAGAATAAAAAAAGTACAGTTGTGATCCCTCTCAACCCGACCCATTGTCGGTCCCCTACCTCTCCAATTAATTGAATGTTCAAAATTATAGATATCTAAAAAATATAATCTTATGATAAATAACATGAATTTTGAAAAATTAAGATATTTATCAAATAATTGAATTATCCTTTTAGTTATAGATATAGTTTTTAACATTGTTTTTTCCTAATCTTCATAAATTATTCATTTTTATTTGATATTGTAAATTAATTTTAATTTCTTCATAGTTAACTTAAATATATTTTTCTATATATAATATTTATAGTTGAATTTAATTGAAATTTTTTATGTTTTAAAAATGAAATTATATTTATAAGTGGATTGATTCATTGAATCTCTGCAAAAAACTTAATTTAAAGGACTAAATTCAGAATTCGGAAAAACGAGGACCAAATATCTTAGTTAAGTCGCTTAGAAGACTAAAAGGTTATTTTTGTCTTCTTTGGCGATCACCATTACCTACTATAAGCGGTGACCAGACTAAAAGTCCGAAAAAACTCGCCTAAGGGACGAGATATCAAAATCAAAATACGAAATCTCCGAAGAGATCCACTTAGAGGACTAAAAAACAACTTTGCCCAACAATATGTTGCATTATTCCGTTGTTTTATATTATTTCAATTTTTGTTCATGTGTGGTTTTCTATATAGTTTCTGAGTTATTTTTAAATTGTTTTCTATGTTCTTCTGTTGGTTTTTTAGTTGTTTCTATGCTGTTTTTGATGTTTTCAATGCATTGGACAAAAAATTAAATTGTGTTGTTTCTATTCATGTGTTGTTACTATATTGTTTCAATATGCTTTGTTTTATTATGTGTTGTTTCTGAGGTATGAGTATATAAAATTAATTATTGAATTATGGCATAAATTGTATTCATTAGAATTTTATTAGCTGAAACATGCTCGAAACAACATTGACACAACAGTGTCATTTAGTCCCCTAAGTGGACTACATATGAGATTCAGCCCTCATTTTTTTCCAAATTTTAAATTTTGTCCTTTAAATGAAAAACAATCGGAGATTCAATCCATTTATACATATAATTTTACTTTTGAAAATTAAAACTTAAATTCAGTTTCAACAAGTAATATAATATATAGAAAATATATTTAATTTAACTATAAAGAAACATCAAATTAATTTATAATTTTAAATTAACATTAGAAAAAAGAATATTAAATAAATAATTATATTTAAAATTAATAAAAAATTATAAAAATATAATTTAAATAAAATTATATATTGCTCTAGTTAGTTAAATACGAGACGAAACAATTTTGGTATTTAATATGCAGACATATATTATGAATATTTATGAAAAGTTATAGTGAAATAATAGGCCAAATACAAAAATAATTGATGTACGGGCTTGTATACATACGGGTAAAATAAAAAAATACTTGTTTGAAAGTAAAAATATGACTTATTTTAGCATTACCATTATATGAAATTTTAAACACTCAAATTTAAATTAAAAAATTGAATAAAAAAAAGTACAATTGTGATCCCTCTCAACCCGACCCATTGTTGGTACCCTACCTCTCCAATTAATTGAATGTTCAAAATTATAAATATCTAAAAAAATATAATCTTATGATAAATAACATGAATTGTGAAAAATTAAGATATTTATCAAATAACTGAATTATCCTTTTAGTTATAGATATAGTTTTTAACATTGTTTTTTGTCCTAATCTTCATAAATTATTTATTTTTATTTGATATTGTAAATTAATTTTATTTTCTTCATAGTTAACTTAAATATATTTTTCTATATATAATATTTACAGTTGAATTTAATTGAAATTTTTTATGTTTTAAAAGTGAAATTATATTTATAAGTATATTGATTCATTGAATCTCTGCAAAAAACTTCATTTAAAGGACTAAATTCCGAATTCGGAAAAACGAGGACCAAATATCTTAGTTAAGTCGCTTAGAAGACTAAAAGATTATTTTTGTCTTGTTGGCCAGCCACCATTACCTACTATAGGCAGTGACCAGACTAAAAGTCCGAAAAAACTCGCTTAAGGGACGAAATTTCAAAATCAAAATACGTGGGGACGAAATCTCCGAAGAGATCCACTTAGAGGCTAAAAAACAACTTTGCCCAACAATAATTTTGCATTATTCCGTTGTTTTATATTATTTCAATTTTTGTTCATGTGGTTTTCTATATGGTTTCTGAGTTATTTTTAAATTGTTTTCTATGTTCTTCTGTTGTTTTTTAGTTGTTTCTATGTTGTTTTCGATGTTTTCAATGCATTGGACAAAAATTAAATTGTGTTGTTTCTATTCATGTGTTGTTTCTATATTGTTTCAATATGCTTTGTTTTATTATGTGTTGTTTCTGAGGTTTGAGTATATAAAATTAATTATTGAATTATGACATAAATTGTATTCATTAGAATTTTATTAGCTGAAACATGCTCGAAACAACTTTGACACAACAGTGTCATTTAGTCCCCTAGTTGACTATATAGGAGATTCAGTCCTCATTTTTTCCAAATTTCAAATTTTGTCCTTTAAATCAAAAACAATCGGAGATTCAATCCATTTATACATATAATTTCACTTTTGAAAATTAAAACTTAAATTCAGTTTCAACCAGTAATATAATATATAGAAAATATATTCAATTTAACTATAAAGAACATCAAATTAATTTATAATTTTAAATTAACATTAGAAAAAAGAATATTAAATAAATATTATATTCAAAATTAATAAAATTTATAAAAATATAATATTAAATAAAATTATATATTGCTCTAGTTAGTTAAATACGAGACGAAAAAATTTTGGTATTTAATATGCAGAAATATATTATGAATATTTATGAAAAGTTATAGTGAAATAATCGGCCAAATACAGAAATAATTGATGTACGGACTTGCTTACATACGGGTAAAATAAAAAAAATACTTGTTTGTAAGTAAAAATATGACTTATTTTGGCATTACCATTATATGAAATTTTAACACTCAAATTTTAATTTAAAAAATTGAATAAAAAAAGTACAGTTGTGATCCCTCTCAACCCGACCCATTGTTGGTACCCTACCTCTCCAATTAATTGAATGTTCAAAATTACAGACATCTAAAAAATATAATCTTATGATAAATAACATTAATTTTGAAAAATTAAGATATTTATCAAGTAATTGAATTATCCTTTTAGTTATAGATATAGTTTTTAACATTGTTTTTTTTTCCTAATCTTCATAAATTATTCATTTTTATTTGATATTGTAAATTAATTTTATTTTCTTCATAGTTAACTTAAATATATTTTTCTATATATAATATTTATAGTTGAATTTAATTCAAATTTTTATGTTTTAAAAGTTAAATTATATTTATAAGTAGATTGATTCATTGAATCTCTACAAAAACTTCATTTAAAGGACTAAATTGATTCGGAAAAACGAGGACCAAATATCTTAGTTAAGTCGCTTAGAAGACTAAAAGATTATTTTTGTCTTTCTTTGCCAGCCACCATTACCTACTATAGGCGGTGAGCGAGTAAAAGTCCAAAAAAACTCGCTTAAGGGACGAAATATCAAAATCAAAATAGGTGGGGATGAAATCTCGACAGATCCACTTAGAGGACTAAAAACAACTTTGCCCAACAATAATTTTGCATTATTCCGTTGTTTTATATTATTTCAATTTTTGTTCATATGTGGTTTTCTATATGGTTTTACGAGTTATTTTAAATTATTTTCTATGTTCTTACATTTGTTTTTAGTTGTTTCTATGTTGTTTTCGATGTTTTCAATGCATTGGACAAAAATTAAATTGTGTTGTTTCTATTCATGTGTTGTTTCTATATTGTTTCAATATGCTTTGTTTTATTATGTGTTGTTTAGAGGTTTGAGTATATAAAATTAATTATTGAATTATGACATAAATTGTATTCATTAGAATTTTATTAGTGAAACATGCTCGAAACAACTTTGACACAACAGTGTCATTTAGTCCCCTAAGTTGACTACATAGGAGATTCAGTCCTCATTTTTTTCCAAATTTTAATTTTTGTCCTTTAAATGAAAAACAATCGGATATTCAATCCATTTATACATATTATTTCACTTTTGAAAATTAAAACTTAAATTCAGTTTCAACCAGTAATATAATATATAGAAAATATATTCAATTTAACTATAAAGAACATCAAATTAATTTATAATTTTAAATTAACATTAGAAAAAAGAATATTAAATAAATATTATATTCAAAATTAATAAAAAATATAAAAATATAATATTAAACAAAATTATATATTGCTCTAGTTAGTTAAATACGAGACGAAACAATTTTGGTATTTAATATGCAGAAATATATTTTGAATATTTATGAAAAGTTATAGTGAAACAATCGGCCAAATACAGAAATAGTTGATGTACAGACTTGTATACATACGGGTAAAATAAAAAAATACTTGTTTGTAAGTAAAAATATGACTTATTTTGGCATTGCCATTATATGAAATTTTAAACACTAAAATTTTAAATTAAAAAATAGAATAAAAAAAAAGTACAGCTGTGATCCATCTCAACCCGACCCATTGTTGGTACCCTACCTCTCCAATTAATTGAATGTTCAAAATTATAGATATCTAAAAAATATAATCTTAGTAAATAACATGAATTTTGAAAAATTAAGATATTTATCAAATAATTGAATTATTCTTTTAGTTATAGATATAGTTTTTAACATTGTTTTTTCCTAATCTTCTTAAATTTATTCATTTTTATTTTATATTGTAAATTAATTTTATTTTCTTCATAGTTAACTTAAATATATTTTTCTATATATAATATTTATAGTTGAATTTAATTGAAATTTTTTATGTTTTAAAAGTGAAATTATATTTATACATGGACTGATTCATTGAATCTCTGCAAAAAAACTTCATTTAAAGGACTAAATTTGGAATTCGGAAAAACGAGGGGCAAATATCTTAGTTAAGTCGCTTAGAAGACTAAAAGATTATTTTATCTTGCTGGTCAGTCACCATTATATATTATAGGCGGTGACCAGACTAAAAGTCCAAAAAAACTCGCTTAAGGGACGAAATGTCAAAATCAAAATACGTGGGGACGAAATCTCCGAACAGATCCACTTAGAGGACTAAAAAACAACTTTGCCCAACAATAATTTTGCATTATTCCATTGTTTTATATAATTTCAATATTTGTTCATGTGTGGTTTTCTATATGGTTTCTGAGTTATTTTTAAATTGTTTTCTATGTTCTTCCTTTTTTTTAGTTGTTTCTATGTTGTTTTTGATGTTTTCAATGCATTGGACAAAAATTAAATTGTGTTATTTCTATTCATGTGTTGTTTCTATATTGTTTCAATATGCTTTGTTTTATTATGTGTTGTTTCTGAGGTTTGAGTATATAAAATTAATTATTTAATTATGGCATAAATTGTATTCATTAGAATTTTATTAGCTGAAACATGCTCGAAACAACATTGACACAACAGTGTCAAAGAGTTCTCCAAAAAAACATGTGAGCGTAAAAATATCCGAAAAAAGACGAGAGAGTAGAAATGTTCAGAAAAAAAGACGAGAGCATAAAAATATCTTTTTTTCGTAGAATATATGTCAATTGTGTCATTATTCTTTTATTTGTTGACTTAATTGTAAAATTCGTCCTGTAACTAGGGGTGACAATATTGGTATTTTTTAATTTCAATTTATCAATTTAGAACTTAAATTTTAAAATTTAGCACATCGAGAATAAATTTAGTAGGAAATTCACTAATCGACCCGATTTCTTTGATGTGGCTCCCTAAATTGGGGATATTTGATTTTAGATGGAATTCGATATGGTAAGTCTTTGATATGTTTTAAAAGTGCACAATGGTTGATGATATGGAATTAGATACAAACAAAACAGGAAAATGCACAAATTCCCTCCTATTTAGTATAAAATCTGCAAAATACTGACTTTTAATAAACATTACCACATAATACGTTGTTCGGTCTCACGATCCAACAAATACTCTCCAAACTCCCCCTTCCCACACAACGCCGCAATAGAACAACCACCAAAAAAAGCAGGCACCAACTATAGATCAAAACGCGTGGGCAAAACCGGTCGCAAACACCGTACATCCCACACAATGCTTATTTTATTCTAAAAAATATTTTTTACATCATCGCACATCGTTTTCCGGATGGAAAATATATATATACGGGGTTAGGATCAAATGTGGCGGGGGATTACCATATGGGGATTACCATGTGGCATTG
Source organism: Rehmannia glutinosa (assembly GCA_016081115.2). NCBI lineage: Eukaryota > Viridiplantae > Streptophyta > Magnoliopsida > Lamiales > Orobanchaceae > Rehmannia > Rehmannia glutinosa. The sequence continues at coordinate 190,694 of JABTTQ020002093.1, forward strand.
TGGATTAATCCAATCCATCCACACCTTTTATTCAATGGTCAGATTGCTATTAAAAATAACTAATTTATTAATTAATTAATAGGTGGAAAGGGCATAATAGTAACTAGCAAAATGTCATAAATCATGCCCCTACAATCTAGGGATTGATTAATATCACGTTTCCATAATCGAATTGTGCATAATTTTAATAGTGAACTATACACCATTTAATAATCGATTATACGTCATTTTATATCAAGCGAGTGCATCTTTATATAACTAATTTTACATCATTCAATCCCATCAATTTTTGTGCAATTTGATTTTACGATTGTTCACACTTTTCATTCAATGTGGTTTACTCACAATGATGTACAATTAGTTATACAATGATACACTTTGTGATATAAAATGGAGCACAATTAGTTACTAAATGGTGCCGCGATTCGACTATTAAAATGGTCCATAATGCGATTATGGAAACGTGATCTTTATCATATCACGATTGTAGGTCGTCATTATGGGAAGGTGGTTACACCATTTTGTCTTTACAAGCTTTTAGATGATGTACAATTAGTTATACAATGATGCCTTTGTTAGATATAAAATGGTGCACGCGATTAAGTATTAAATGGGAAGATGGTTGCACCATTTTTTCTTTATAGTTCCTTTAGATGATGTACAATTAGTTATACAATGATGCCTTTATTAGATATAAAATGGTGCCTGACGATTATTAAATGATGCACGATTTGAGATAAAATGGAAGAGGGAACAATCGTAAAATCAAATCCCATAAAAATTGCTTTGGGATTGAGCGGTGTACAATTAGTTATACAATGATGCAATGTTAGATATAAAATGGTGCATAGTCGGTTATTAAATTGTGTGCAGTTCAACAATTAAAATGGTACACAATTTCGATTATGTAAACGCGATATTAATCAATCCCTTGATTGTAGGGCGTGATTTATGACATTTTGCTAGTTACTATTATGCCCTTTCTACCTATTAATTAATTGATAAATCGTTATTTTTAATAGCAATCGGACCATTAAATAAAAGGTGAGGATGGATGGGATCAATTCACACCGCCGCACGGTAAGAAGAGGCCGCCACACGAGATCTCGTCCTATATATATATATATCAAATGAAATAGAGATCGTACCACGAATTTGTGCATAAGAATTTGATCAAACTGAATGTTTCAAGCTTATAAAATGCTTAATTTATTCGAAATCTAATACAAACTTCTCCAAAAATTGCTTCTCATGAAAATCTACAAATCCAATTGTGTGAATCTCAAAAATATGTTTGCAATCCTTTCGATAATTATTTCAAAGTTGTTTCAGTGTTGTGGAAAAAGTGTTTCTATTCTGTATGCTTCACTAATATAGCACATTGCTTCCCTCTGTACAGGAACATTGTTTCATATTTGTTTCAGTTGTGTTTCTTTCATGTTTCAAAAATTTAATTGAATTCTACGATTTGCATGGAGAAAATTCCGTGATTGTATACCACAATGGACAATGGGAAGAAAACTAGAAATGGTGAAGATCAATAAATCCAAAGAGGAGATGTCTACAACAACAAGGACGAATTGTTAAAACATATCAGTTGTTATGCATTGAAAAATCACTTCCAATAGAAGGTCAAGAAATCGTGCAACAGGCAATACCACGTAAAGTGACTGGATGAAAATTGCAATTGGCATTTGAAAACATCATCAAGAACAAGAAAAACAAAGTTCATAGTAAAAAATACGATAGCAACCATATTTGTCAATCGATAAGAGAATGAATGACAATAGACAAGCTCTTTGCAAAAATGGTTGAAGACATTATCAAATCAAAGTACCTCAACAACATTAAAACAGTGCACTCCAACAGATATAATAAGAGACATGAATGATGAGCATGAAATAAGTCTCGACTACAGAAAGGATTGGAGATTAAAAGAAAAATCACTGGAAATAATAAGAGGAAGGCCGGATGAATCTTATTAGAAACTACCAGCTTATCTGTACATGTTAGAGAAAACGAATCCCGGATCGACTACTAAAATAGTAAGAAAAGAGGATAACACATTCCTTTTCTTGTTCATGGCTATAAATGCATCAAGAAAGGGATGGAAACACTGTAGGCCTGTAGTTGTTGTTGATGGTACATTCCTGAAAAAAAGTTACAGAGGGACTTTGTTGTCTGCCTACACATAAGATGGGAATGGGAGCATTCTTCCATTGGCTTTTGCAATTGTAGATTCTGAAAATGATGGATCTCGGGTATGGTTTTTCACAAAGATTAGATAAACTTTTGGTCTCAGGGAAGGGATGTCCATAGTCTCAGATATACACATCAGCATTGAAACAACAATAAATGAGGTACACATTGTAAATATTTCCTGAGATGATGTTTCATACATGTTTCAAATTGTTTCTTTCATGTTTCACATATAAGTCTCAAAAATATTCTCAATGACAAAATTCTCAAAAAATATTATTTTAATGATTAGGTGTATCCTGGAGTATCCCACGGACTGTGCACGTATCATCTCTTAAACAATTTGAAGGTACTTCAAAAAAACAAAACAACGAAATCAGAGAGTCATTCGTAGCAGTAGCAAAAGCCTACAGGAATGAAAAATTTGAAAAACAAATGTACGCACTTGTGAGTAAATAGCAAAATTAGACCTTACTTGTCCATTATTGGCTATGAGAAATGGACACGACTCCACCGTCGAGAACAAAAGATACTTTGTCATGACTTCAAACATTGCGAGAATCATTGAACGGCAAGCGTAGCGGGTAGACACCTACAGCGTAACAACATTCTTTGGAGTATATGAGATCTTTAGTTCAAGATTGGACATGTATACATCGAAATGAAGCAAGATCAACATTTGCAAGGATGACAAAAATAGCTGAAGAGTATATGGGGAAAAACTACACTATTTCTCTAAATTTAAGAGTAATTTACTCAAATTTTCAACAGTCTCCTTGTTTCAAAATTGTTTCTTACATGTTTAATTTATGTTTGAGTGAAGAGATCAAATGATTTTCTCTTTAAAGTCACAGAAGCGAGAGAAAATATTTGTTGTGGACCTTAAAAAAATGACTTGCACATGCAACAAGTTTTAAATGGATGAAATTCCTTGCCCTCATGATATAGCAATACTAAAAGAATTGAATGAAGATTCACACCAATACTGCTCGGCATACTACATGAAGAAAACAATGGAAGCGAGTTATTCAGAAATAGTATATCCAATCCCACATGAAGATACTTGGATTTCGACACCTAAAATCGAAACAATGACAACTTTTCCATCGGAAGGCAAGGTACAATCTGGAAGGCCAAAGAAAAGAAGACACAAGACAGATTGGTGAAAATTTTCAAATATAAATGGGGAAGATGTGTTAGTCCAAGTGGCTACGATAACCTAGAGGGGGGTGAATAGATTATGCCGATTTTTCGAGTTTCGCCCTTTTTTTGAATATGAAGATGATAACAAGAATATAAATGCAGAAAATAAACAACACTCAATGATTTATAGAGCTTCACTCCACCTAGGGACTACGTGCTCTACCACCCGGCCAGTATCTCCGGGATGGATTTGAAAAAAGGAAAAAAATTATTAATAGTTACCACAACTATTACACCAGCGATCATGAAAATCTTACATAGCGTACGGTGTCAAGTTTTAGTATAGGTTTTGAAAGTAGGGTTATCGTCTCCACATGGATTGTTATCGAATTTTTATACTAAGTACTATAATTAAAATAACTTAATTCTATCTAGAAATCGAAAAGAGATGGATATTTATTAAACTAAAAATAAAATTAAAAATAAGCAAATAAGCTGGTTGAGACAATTAATCAAACACTTATGATATGAATTCTAGAGGGTTGATTTCACCTAGTTATCCCCTATGTTTTCAATCCAGTTTATTAATCACAAGTTATTAATCTATAAGTCAATATTCCTACCGTTTATCACTTCCTCTCTCGAGTGCCAAGTGATTCTAGGTTCCAATTTCGATTTCGATATCTCTATAAAAATCATAAATTAAATCTAATGCGCTCAATGAATATTCTATCACATGCTTCAAAAGATTCATAAATCTCTCGATTCTATGAAACCCTAGGTTGTACTATTCTATGGCCAGGCGTTCAATTACCTCTCTCGGCGTCGGATCAAACACGCCAAACAATCTAAATTATTGATCGGATAATCCGGATGCAATCAAATCAAATAGCACAAATAGATTAATAAACATGCGAATTTCATAAACTGGAAATCAAAACATAGGTTCAAACGTAAGTTACATCAATCCCCTAGAAATATGGGTTTAGCTCATATTGGATGTACAAAAACTCATGAAGAAATAATTATACATCTCAAGAAATCGACAAAGAAAAACAAAGAAAGAATTGAGAAGAAAAGAGAAGGATTTCTCTCTCGTGTCCCGGACGAGAAGTGCCTCAATTGCCGTCCCGAACTCTACAGCTACGAGTCTCTTGCCTTGCGTTGTGCTCAAAATAATGTCCGACCCCTTACTTGTACGTGCATTCTTGTATTTATAGGCTTGAAACCCTCGAAAATCCGTCAAAAAGGCCCAAAGAATAAGTCGCGCACGTTCAGCCCCGTTCGGCCCAAACCGCGCGCTGCGGCCCTTCCTCGATTGAGCAGGACAACAACAATTCCAGGAGACGGGCGTCTGTCTTTGGCGAGCCGAGAATCCGTTTTTTTTTATACGGGCGGAGAGAGGTTTCAATAGTGCCTTGATTTTGAGCGAGTTCTTTAAATGCGATTACGTCTGAGAACTAACTCACTAGTATGCATAGGCCCCGCTTTCGTCATTTTTTTTTTCTGGCGATTGGCCGATTGGCGCTGGCTTGATTGGCGGCTCTTTTGCTTGATGGATATTGGCGCTGCAACCCATGCTTTGGGTCTGCGAGCCACTTCTTTTCCCTACGTCTTTGTACCATTTTTTCACCCCTTGTTTGGCTAGGGCGAAGGTTTTGCTTCTTTTGCGCTTCGTATGTGACCCAATTTTTCCCATTTTTCAACTTCTAAAATGCGATATTCACCGTCTAAACATGTTTTTCACCGTTTTTGGTCAATTTGGCTACCAAGTCCGATCCCGATTCTCGAGCGACACCAAATTACATAAACTCAACTCAAGCGACACTAAAATACCCGAAAACAACGCAAAATCCTAGTCTAGAGCACTCAATACATTGATATAAAACCAACTTAACAACCACCACCTTTGAAGATTACCACAATCTTCATACAACAACTCTTATAAGATTACCACAATCTTTTTTCACCTATGAAGAGTACCACACTCTTCAACACCTAAGATCACCCAAGTGTGCTCTTACCACAAGAACACTAATAAGGATATTTTGCTTTGGATGATTGACAAATTCAAGATTACAACTCGATAATGAAATATACAATTTTTGAGTGCAAGTGTAATCAAGAATAAAAGCCTAGACCTCAAAATATGCAAGTGCACGAGCTTAGGCTATTACGACAAGAATTTTGACAATGAAGAACAAAGTGTTTGCTTGAATGTATTTGATTGTGTTGTTGTATTGTATCGTGTTGCTTCAATGCTTCCTCTATTTATAGGAGAGGTCTTGGATTGATTTCCAGACATAGGCTCCTTCTTGGAGATTAATTTCTACAAAAAAATGCAATTAAAATCAAGATTGTAGTAGTTAGAAATCAACCCTCTAAAATAAGGAAAAGTTGTGCGGGTTCAACGGATAGTTTGCATTCAAAACTATAGGGCCCTTTGGTCGAATAGAAATAAAAGTTTGAAAAGTATCGCACAAAAATACAGGCGATCGGTCGACATAGGGTCCGACCGGTTGAACCCTCCTTGGACCGGTCTAGCCTCTTCAAAATCTAATTCAGAGAGTTTGCAAAATTCGAGCCAATCTTCAGACACTAGTCGACCTCTTTTAAAAAATTCGACCGTAGTTTCTGTTTCAAAAATCAACCGGACACGGTCAAACACGTCTGAAGTATTGTCCAATTTTGTCAAAAATAAACTTCAAGAAATACTCCAAAAAATTAGTAAAAATATTTTAGATCGATCTGGAGAATTTGAACAACATTTAGGAACATTGTTTTGGTGTAAAAACATAGGCAAACAAAATCATCAAAATCATGATAAAAATATTTATCTAACAAACTCCCCCTTTTTGATGATTACAAACCAAAACAATTTTAAGAGGTCGATTTTAAAAACAAAACAAATTTTCTAGTAAAAAATAACTATCCATTTTAAGCAACAACATTCCATGCATAATAGTCACAAGGATGGGAGTAAAGATTTTCAAAAATATTTTGCAAAAGCTCCCCCTTTCAACATGCACAACAAGATAAATATAGAAGCAATCAAATAAAAGCTAAAAGCTCAGCTTTTACAATGGAAACTAAGATATCATGAGCTTAGAAGTTCCCCTGTCGGAGAAACATTATTAGACATGTATATAAGTCCATAATACATCCCATGGACTAAGTATGATTCACGACTTTTGGCTTTTAAGAGTCACAACTTATAGCTTTTTTTGCGAGCTTATTTTAGCTTCTTTGAGCTAAAGAGCTTATTTCCTGTTTCTCCCCCTTTGGAATTATCAAAAAGAATGTGAGCACGATAAAAATATCATATAATCATATCAAAGTGCGCAAATAAATCGATTTATCGAGCTTTTCGAACAATTATGCTTAAATTCCAAATAAAAGGGAAGAGTCGATCATTTGACTTGCAAAAGCTCATCGATTAGCAAACATGATCTCTATAAACTTATAAGACTCGTGAAATCGAGAGAATCATTTAAGTGATGAAATTTTCTTTGAAACATTTTGTCGAACACTTAGCGTGCGTCGAATGAAAGAAAGCGTATATAGCCCTTGTAAATGTAATCAAGCCCAAATTTTTCATCACCAAATTGCAATTTTACAACATTCAATCAACAATTATCAATATGTTCATCACAAATATATATGAATTATATAAAGACATTAACATTTAACCAAGTTCTCAAGGTTCAACCCGATTGAGATTAAGGAGAAGAATTCTTACCAATTAATCGATAAAGATGAGCAACAATGATGATGAGCGAGCAATATGAAGTCAAGATATAGAAATTATACAAAAAAATTATTTTGAGTGAATTGTGTGTGAAAATAGCAAAGGGGTCGAAAAATGGAGGGGAAGAGACAAAATGGCTAAGTCGGGAGCGAGAAAGCATTTTATCCAAAAAAAATCGATATGGCCAGGCCGGTCGGAGGATGTCGACGGTCGAAGATAAGGTCGACCGGTTGACCTCACTCCATTTGGTCACTAGAGTAGTATGTTCTTATATTTTTTGAAATTTGATCCAAAAATCCGATTTTTCGCCCCTAAGTTTTAAAAACATGCAAATTGCAAACATAGACCTCATTCAATATGCATTATGCCTAACCAAGCTCGTATTGAAGCAAAAGTCTCGGAGGATAGCGGCTTTGTAAAAATATCCACTAATTCATCTTGAGATGGAACAAAAGACATCTCAATTTTTCGTTTGGAAACACAATCCCTTAGAAAATGATGACGAACCACAATATGTTTAGTACATTTATGATGGACCGGGTTTTGAGCAATATTTATAGCGGACGTGTTATCACAAAAAATAGGAACATATTCAAAAGAACATTTATAGTCTGCTAAGATTTGTTTCATCAAAGCAATTGAGTACAACAAAAGGCGTGGAAATATATTCGGCGGTAGTTGAAAGTGAAACACAATTTTGTTTCTTTGAAAACCAAGATACTAGGCAATCGTCTAAAAATTGGCATGATCAGGATGTAATTTTGCGATCATCAATATTTCGCATAGTCGAATCACTATATCCTTTAAGAGAAAAATTTTCATTCTTTGGATAAAATAAACCATAAGAGATAGTGCCTTTCAAATATCAAAAATCCTTTTAACGGTACTCATATGAGATTCTTTGGGATTGCTTTGAAAACAAGCACATAGGCATACGGCATGAAGAATATCCGGTCTACTTGCGGTTAAATAAAGTAAACTACCAATCATATCTCGATACTTGGATTCATCAACCGACTTGCCTTTTTCATCTTTGTCTAACTTGATATTGGTTGCCATTGGAGTAGTGACGGTTCTTCCTTCTTCAATCTTTGAACTTCTTCAAAAGTTCTTTTGTATACTTTGATTGTGAAATATAAATCCTTCTTGGCATTGCTTAATTTGAAGTCAAGGAAGAAGTTTAGCTCCCCATTATACTTATCTCAAATTCACCTTGCATTAACTTAGAAAATTTCTTGCACAAGGATTCATTAGTAGCACCAAATATAATATCATCAACATAAATTTGCACTAATAAGCAAGCTTGCCTTTTTCAAAAACAAAAGAGTAGTATCAATTTTACCTCTTGTAATTCATTTTGTAAAAAGAAAAGAGCTAAGTCTTCATCATATCATGTTGGGGGTGCTTGTTTTAAACCATATAAGGCCTTTTTAAGTTTATAAACATCATTAGATTGTGCCGATTTTCCGAGTTTTGCCCTCTTTTTCGAATATGAAGATGATAGAAAGAATATAAATGCAGAAAATAAACAACACTCAATGATTTATAGAGCTTCACCCCACCTAGGGACTACGTGCTCTACCACCCGATATCTCAGGGATGGATATCAAAAAAGAAAAAGAATTTTATTAATAGTTACCACAACTATTACCCCACCACCTTTGACGATTACCACAATCTTCTTATAACACCTCTTATAAGATTACCACAATCTTCTTTCACCTATGAAGAGTACCACACTCTTCAACACCTAAGATCACCCAAGTGTGCTCTTACCACAAGAACACTAACAAGGATATCTTGCTTTGGATGATTGACAAATTCAAGATTACAACTCGATAATGAAGTATACAATTTTTGAGTGCAAGTGTAATCAAGAATAAAAGCCTAGACCTCAAAATGTGCAAGTGCAAGAGCTTAGGCTATTACAACAAGAATTTTGACAATGAAGAACAAAGTGTTTGCTTGAATGTATTTGCTTGTGTTGTTGTATTGTATCTTGTTGCTTCAATGCTTCCTCTATTTATAGGAGAGGTCTTGGATTGCTTTCCAGACATAGGCTCCTTCTTGGAGGTTGATTTCTACAAAAAAAAAAATGCAATTAAAATCAATATTACAAAATTGTTAGAAATGAACCCTAAAATGAGGAAAAGTTGTGCGGGTTCAACGGATAGTTTTTTGTCAAAACCATAGGGCGACCGGTCGAATAGAAATAAGAGTTTAAAAAGTATCGCACAAAAATACATAGGGCGGCCGGTCGACATAGGGTCCGACCGGTCGAACCCTCCTTGGACTGATCCGGCCTCTTCAAAATGTAATACGAGAGAGTTTGCAAAATTGAGCCAATCTTGAGATAGGTCGCCGGGTCAACCTCTTTAAAAAAATTCAACCGTAGTTTCTGTTTCAAAAATCAACTTGAGACACGGGTTGCCCTATAGAAAGCGGACAGTCGAACCACGATATAGAAGTGTTGTCCAATTTTTGTCGAAAATAAACTTTAAGAAATACTCCAAAAAATTAGTAAAAATATTTTTGATCGATCGGGAGTATTTGGACAACATTTAGGAATATTATTTTGGTGTAAAAACATAGTTAAACAAAATCATCAAAATTATGATAAAAATATTTATCTAACAAGATGTGGGCAGCTTGGACATAATAGACAGACATGCAGGAATCAACCAAAAACAAGATGCATTTCATAACACTATATTTGAATTGCTTACATACATGTAAAGTTAGACAAACTAACATAATATTGCAAAACACAATTGTTTCAATAAAATTTCATACATGTTGCTTTATAGTTTCTTAGATGTTTCTTATTTGTTTAGATATTGCAATTTGTTTCATCATTTGTTTCGATGATGTTGCACAATTGTTTCTTGGTTATGCCTTTTCGTATCAAATATAAATATCAAGCATACAAAAACTAAAAAAACTAAAAAAATTCAAACACTTATGAATGCTAAAACAACAAAACTAAAAGTTCATTCCACAGAACCTCAAAATGATTAAGATGATGTTCCATACATACTGCAAATCCTATAAAAACCAACTAAAAATATAGAAATACTCAAAATAACCGTACTAACAAGCTATTTAAACATAAGTAAAGCATATTGTTCCATGAGAGCATAACAAAAATCATACAGATTTCTTCCTTAACAACGAATTCTTAGCATCACTAGGAAGTGGGGGATTGATTTCGATATCACTATCATCTTCATCTCCATTCTGTTGCTTCAGCCTTGCATGGTTGTATAGCAAGTGAGTAGACCTCATCTGTTCACTTCAATATCGAAGTTTTCCTTGGACATTTCCTTGCCAGAGATAAAATACTCTGCATAACAAGCAACAAATACTCTGCAATCGCTAAAGAAAAAGTTAAAAATATAATATAAAAATACACAAAAAAGAAACATAAAATAAAATAGAATAAAAGAAAAGAATGTTATATCCCTAACAACCACAATTTTGATTGAAGAATTAATCTCAACGAGTAAGGGCTAGAACCAAGAGAAATGTCATATCGATCTTCATAGAAGGCTACCATGGAAAGAAAACGAGGCAACAACACACTATAACTTTCAATAGCTATTTTTACAGTGCTGAGTCAACAATGAAATATACGAGATAGATAATTCTCTCCTTAATACTCAACCTCTCAAGAACCCAGTGTTCCATATTAACACAATGAATAAGAAACAAGATATGATCTACCTCGGACGACTTTCCACAACCTATATCAAACCCCATGATATAGTCAACCACAAAAGAATTCACATTAATCATAGAAGTGTCAAAATTCTTCTTCTTTTTCTTGTTCACATGGGCGAATTGACCATAAATAGTTTCCATGCATCTATCAAAGATCAAATCCATGGTTATAAATTTCACAAACTATGCCCGTAGATATGCTTCTTACTTATATAATAGAACAACACGTCTATAGGCTGAAAAAGAAGCAAAGAAAAAATAAAAAACACATAAACAAAAATAGGAAAGCGACAACATAAAACTTACCGAAGAAGACAAATATTCATCAACATAATATAAGCTATGAAACCATGATTTTTGCTTCACCTCGCAGACACCTAGCTTTAAAGAGGGATCAATCTTGTCATCGTCATCAGAATAATGTTTTGGCCTAAACATAAATAAATCACAATATTACAATAATGTTTCGCAAATGGTTCTAATATGTTTCATAATCGTTGCAACACAGAATAAAATATATTACCCTTGCGAAACAAACACTTCCGCCAACCACTCACTCAAATCATCATTAAACGCATTTAGACCAGAACCTTCACCAAGACTGTCATCTAATGGACACCTTTCTTTTACTAAAACTATTGATGACTTCCCCACAACATCGAAAGTCAAATTGGTTTCCTGATGACTCATTTCCAAATTAATGTTCCCCAACTCCAATCCCCAACTTCTTTTCCACTCACATCACGGATGATTGAAGTGAGTGGTGAAAGGAGTTCTTACAACAACAGAAGGTTTTGAAACCCTCTTAGCAACAAGGGATTGAGGAATAGATTCTACATCAGAACTCTTAAGACCAGCCTACGATAAAACAAGAAACAATGTTACAAACAAAATATAAATGACAATTCAATGTCAAAACAAACTACAAACATTCTTAGAAACAACCTTTCTAGCAACAGCTTGAGTTGCAGCATACAGAATAAAATCAATTTGAGATTGGGTAAGATTATCAAATTCTTGAGAACCAAGAAAATCATCTTCAGCACGAACATTGACGCCTTAAGATTCAACAACAACCTCATCTGAATCCTTAGTTGAACCAAAAGAAACATTCTCAATATTTTCAACAATTTCCATTAGACCACGGACAACAATTCCCTCAACATCACTAACAAGCCCTTTATCTACAGACAAATCAACATCACCACCAACATAACCACCTTCAATAGCATCGGATGTTTTTTCAAATTGTCCACAACAAGGGGACTACTGGTTCGCCCAACACTTTCCAAACAAGTAGCGTCAACTATCTCATTACCAAAGGGCACAACATGAATTTTAACATGTTCACCTTCCACTCCCAGGGACTCATTCTCAGACTTTGAAGCTGATGACATTTTATTCTATTCATCTCCAACACCCTTATCAGCTTCCTCCAAATCTTCACCACCCTAAAAGCAAAAGTAAAAACATTATAAATCCAAACAAGAAAGTAACAAAGTCAAAATAATAATGAAACACAATGGAAACAAAAAAAGATATAAGAGTACCTGGATTTACCCTTAATAACAGACAACTCAGAGACAACAATTTTAAACTGCTCTTCCAAAAATTTGTTAATGGAGTTCTTGAAAAGCTTAAACTCCTTAGACAGTTTCTCCTGCTTTTGAACAACATCATCCATTGTGTACTTAGATCCCAAATCAACATGAGACTCCTTCCGCTTCAAATTAGCAATCACGAAATCCCCGTTAATGAGAATTAAAAAAGAATACTTGGACTCATCAAATAATGTTGCAATATCCAACTACAACTTCTATTGATTGATTGCCAAAGATTCTTCAACTTCAACTAAAACAAAAAAACAAACAAAAAACCAAAGTCGAAACAACGAGATAAACAATTATGAAACAAAGAGAAAGCAGAAATACAATAATAATGTATTACATGTTCGTGAGAATAGTTGAAAATCATCATATCAAGATCATTAGACCTCAAATTTTTATCTTTCCCAAAACTTTCACAACCCCATTCGAGAATCAAGGATACTGCCCCATCAGTACAAGTTTTATTGTTCACCTCGCACAACATTCATAAAACCATATCACGGAAAGCGAAGGAAAGCCGTTAATTCAGTAAAATTTAATACGTTTAGCGGGGCGCTTTAAATCCTCACCACAGGGCTGCTTCCTATAGAGCACTTGTTCCCTCAATTCTCTTATTGTCAAGTCAAACAAATCCCTTCCTAGGGATAATTGTTAAAAATATCACTATCAACTAAATCGAAAAAGATATATGCACGGAATTCGATAGAAGAAAAAGAAAAAATACGAGAAAGTACAACAAGGACATCTTCAAAGCATCATCATCATAATCACCTCAAACTTGTAATGTAAAACACTCCTCAATTGACTGCTTATTGAACTTCATTCTACCAGCAAAATACTTATGGAAGAAAGTAGAAGTAATACCATCCCCATGAATAGAAGGCCTATCACCAACACACTTCAGCCCAGTAACCAGGGCAAACTCCCCAACACCAAACCTCAAAAGCTTTCCACGAACAGACAACAATATCTCATCCTTCTTGGAATGAACAGCCTACCTTTTCAACAAAGAATGCACAAATTGATTCTGAAAATCAACCTCATGCATGTCTAGAAAGTAACCAAAACAAGTACGGCTAAAAGCATCAAGTTGCGGCTGAGATAACTTGTCCTTCAAATTTTTAATAACTTCAAAGGAGAAGCTAGTATTTATCCTGACAGTATACCAGTCTCCAGGATCAATCATATAATCATAACCCTAGAAACAACAAAGAAACAACAAAGAAACAAAAAATAGACAATAAATCTTATACATAAAAATTTAAAATATTATAAAAACAACAGATCAACAACATAGAAACACAACAGATCAACGGCATAGAAACACAACAGAAACAACACAGAAAAAAATCCATAAAACCATAAATAACAAAATAGATCCAATAATATAAAGGAAAAAATACCATACCTCAAATGACATCAACGTCTCTAAATCCAATGACTTTCTTTTTGGATGATTTTTCCTTAACAAATTATTTATCATCAACATCGATATGTTTCATCTTTCTTTTTTAGAAGATGAAGAAACTAGTGCTTTAGATTAAGCACTTCTCAAAACTCTCTGTATCAAAGCATCATGACTTTTTCCATTTTGAGGGACGAAGTAGAAGCGATTTCTTAAGAGCCATGGATATAAATAAGAAATCAAAAAAGACACAAAAGAACGGTTTGAAGACTAGCGGTTTCCATAGCGATCTCGCGAGAGGTTTTCGAGAAGTTACGGCGATTACATGAATCAAAGAGAACCAACTTAACAATAGCGGACATGCAAAGACGAAAAGCCAAGCAGCGGGAGCAAAGAGAGAGAGAGAGAGAGAGAGAGAGAGAGAGAGAGAGAGAGAGAGAGAAAGTGACAGACTGAAAGACACGAAAAGACTAAAGCCTAAAGGAAGGGAAAAAATTAAAAAAGAGCGTACAAAAGTAATTAAAAAGGTATGGAATGTCAGATGTTAGTAAAACCGGAATTTGGGCCAAATGCAGGGTATTTTGTGTAATTTCCCAACAAAAAAATTGTCACATACATTTCAATACACCTTATAAGTTTTTAAACAACTTACGAATTCAGTCTAGACCAATTTATTTGATTATCATTTTGTTGGTGCTATTTTTGTCTTCTTCGCGGAAATAACTTGAAATTATATTTTCCTTGAAAAAAATAGCAAATGTTTCAATTCAAAATTATTATATCTGTTTGACAGAGAATTAGCGGAGATAAACATTTTTATTATTAGTATTCATCTTTTGATATGCTTTGATAAACATTTTTATTATTAGTTTAAGAAAGCTACTTTTGATATGCACCCGATTAATCTCCGGATCGAATGGTTTCAACCGGCTTTTTATCAAAGCATTTTTGGGATATCTTGGGGAAAGATATATTCAAAGATGGTACGAGAATGGTTTAATAAGCTAGAATTTCCTCGTGGGCTCGTTGATACAAATATAGTTTTGGTGCGAAATGTTCTTCGCCCGATCGATGAAAGACCTTCATCCAATATCGCTTTGCAATGTCTTATATAAAATTTTATCGAAGGTGCTCGCTAATAGACTCAAATTATTACTTCCCCACATCATCTCGGATACTCAATCTGCATTTGTTAAGGTCGTTCCATCTTTGACAATGTCTTAGTGGCATTTGAGATTGTTCATTACATGAAGCGTAAAACTAAAGGGAAGAAGTACGGTAGCCTTGAAAATTGATATCGGCAAAGGCGTCACGATAGGATTGATTGGGCGTTTCTTGAACAAATTTTGTTGAAGTTGGGGTTAAGCTGGCAGCAGGTACAACTTCTCATGTTGTGTGTTAAATCCGTATCGTCTCGGTAGTAGTCAATGATAAATTAATTGGGCCAATTACTCCTCAAAGGGCCTTCAAAGCAAGGAGATCCTTTATCACCCTACTTATTTATCTTCTGCTTGAAGGCATAATGACCCATGCTTCGTCAAGGTGAGCTATAAGGAAAGATTCATGTAGCTCGAATTTGTCGAGGCACCTTCCATCTCTCATCTTCTTTTTGCGGATGATAGTTATTTGTTCTTCTCAGCTAACGTGGAGGAAGCTCAGCATGTTAAAAATATCTTGCAGCAGTACGAGTTCAGTTCGGGGCAGGCAGCGAATCTATCAAAGTCGAGTGTCAATTTCAGTTCTAATGTGGGCATCGAACAACAACATAATATCTTGAACATTCTTGAAATTCAGAATCAAGCACAAACGAGGGGAAGTATTTGGGACTTCCATCTTTAATTGGAAGGAGGAAAAGGGAGATATTCGGTTATATTTAGAATAATTTGTGGGCTCATATCCAAAAATAGCGGTCAAGCCTCTCTCTAAAGCTAGGAAAAAGTGTGGTTATTAAATCGTGGCACAAGTCATTCCTTCATATTGTATGAGTGTCTTTCTTCTACCATCTACTCTTAGGGAGGAGTTACAAAGAATGATCAACATGTTTTGGTGGAGTACGGAAAGATGGTGATAGAGGGATTAATTGTCTCCATTGGAATAAATTGTGTGTTTCAAAAGGGGTGGGGTTTAGGCTTTCGTGAGTTCCATTTCTTTAATCGGCATTGTTGGCAAAGTTTGGTGGAAAATTTCTTCCAACCCGGATGCTCTTATCTCAAGGATATTCAAAGTCAAATACTTCCCGAATGGGGACTTCCTTAGTCGGACTTAGGAGCTAATCCTAGTTTTACATGGAGAAGCATCTAGAGCTCGAGACAAGTGCTTAGATTGGAGTACGAGATGGGAGCATTGGTAATGGCATGAAAATCGGTGTGTGGAACTCTCCTTGGATTCGGGACCCAAATGATTTCTATATTCAATCTCCTCTGTTGATGGCCTGGAAGATCTAAAAGTTTATGAATTATTCATCCCTTGTCGTTATGAATGGGATGCGAGAGATCATAGAGGACTTATTTGGTGAGCGTGATGTTAAACAAATTTTGAATATCCCTCATGTGATATGGATTGGTATTCATCTTTAAGCAAAGCCGATGACATGTTTAAAGTGTTGTAAATTTAGTCCAACATTATAAATTAGGGGTGTGCGGTCCGGTTTGGTCGGAGATTTAGAAATTTCAGAACCATCCGAAGTTGAGAGATCCCAAAATTAAATCTCGAGCCGTACCATAAAAACAAATCTCCATCCCGAACCGTCCGAAAGTTCGGTATGGTTGAGGCGGATATTCGATTCTAATGGGGACGGTGCAGGCTGGTTCGGGGCGCTTCGAGGAGAAACGGAGATTGTTTGCCTATTTTTTTAGCTTCACGCAGAAGTGTGCGGATCGATTTATAGAATAGGGTTTGCAAGGTCGAATCCACAAGGATTAATAAATTAATGTACCAAGTATTGGATTATAATAGTCCTATTTTTATCTAAAGTATCGAAATTTGAAGGATTGGTTTTATTATTACTAAAGCGAGAAATTAATCCTAAAATAACAAAGCAAAAGCGATTGAAAGATCAAGTATGGATAGATGGATTCCTTGGCTATGGTTTGATTAATATCCCACTTTTATTCTCGGATTAATCAAACCAAGGTTAAACGTATTCTTCTCTATAGACCAATCACCAAAGTAATTTACCTCTCTCGAGATGTATGTAAAAAGCGTTGATTGGAATATCTATGTTAGCATCTGTACTCAACATGAGATATCCAACTCCCAAAAGTTCAAAAGATTATAAGATCTCACAAATATTCACGAGACTTCTCAATCATGCAATCTATTTGTGTCAAGTACTCAAGATCTAGTATTGAAACTCATCGGTTAGAATTATAAATCAATACATCAAACAAGTTTAGATCAAAGGCCTTTTGATAAAACAAGAATTAAAGCAAAGTACTTGAAGAGAAAGAAAACATTAACTTCAATTATCCTTAATCATCAAATAAAAGTGTTTATTAACCTACTCCCAAACCCGGGAATCACAAGATATTTAGCGGACATTGAAGATAAACAATTCATAGACAAATTATCCATAATCAAAATCTAACTAATTGAAATAACGTCACGATGGAATGAGTGACTCGGGGATGATGACGATCTCTCGATCTATCTTCAATTCTCGAAGGTGTGGTTGCGGTCTTGATCGATCTCTCGAAGTTTCGGTGGAAAACTGCTCTTTTCTACGGTTTCTAGGGTAAAAATCAGCGTCCCCTTGTTTGTGGCGCCCCGTGTCTATTTGTACTTCGTTTGGGTGAAAACCTAGTGAAACGAGTCAAACTCTGCTTTTTTCCACGGGAGCACGGCCGTGCCTCTTTGTGCCTTGACCCATCTTTGGGTGCCGTCTGATTGTCAATTTTCTGAGAAGAGCACGGGCGTGCCCATATGGCATGGGCTGCCCGTGCTATAGGCCGAACATTGGGTCTTCACATCTGGGTTGAGCACGGGTTGTGCTAGAGGAGCACGCCCTGCCCGTGCTCACCTGTAACAACAAGTACTTGGCTATTTTCTTCCGTTTCTTGCCCGGTTCATCCAACTTCTTCTTGATTGGACTCCAAACTTCGTCTAACATGTCAAGTATTGGTGGTTGCAATGCCCAAATTGTTGCCAAAATGCTACAAATATAGATAAATTCCTACAAAACAAGCAAAGCGTAATCCTTTTCCACAAAACAGGAATAAAACCCTATTTACTCATATAATGCATGCATATCAACATATTCTAGCCAATATTAAGCCCAAAATACATGCAAAATACAAGTCAATCAGAGATTCAAATATTTCACAAATAAAACACACAAAAAATGTGAAAAGAAAAATTAGTGTAAAAATCATTAAACGGTTATACTTTTAATCTTTTTAGTGCGATTT
Organism: Rehmannia glutinosa; assembly: GCA_016081115.2. NCBI lineage: Eukaryota > Viridiplantae > Streptophyta > Magnoliopsida > Lamiales > Orobanchaceae > Rehmannia > Rehmannia glutinosa. Next base: position 208,922 of record JABTTQ020002093.1, read on the forward strand.
CCAAAAATACATACTGAAACTATTAGTACTATACGAGTTTAACTTTTTGATATTTATATTTAACTTATACATAATATTTCTAAGTGCTAAATTTTTAATATTGTAATTCTAAATCTTTCTGATGTAGACTATACAACATATTAGTTTAATATCAATTTAACTTTTAAATCATTTTTATCTAATTTATAGTTAAAAGTATTGATTTTTCTTTTTGGATTTTAAAATAATATGTTTCGGATATTATATTATTCGTATTAGTAGTAAAAATCTAGAATCTCAACGAATGACAAATTTAGTAGCCTCTATTACACAATAATATTCTATAATCTTGGCACATTGCCATGGGCTCTTGACTTAGGAGAAATATAATTGACTAATAACTTTGATAAACTATGAAATAAAAATCTTTAGTCTCAATGTCTTAATTTCTTGGTTAGATGATTACTCTAGTTTATGTACAATGTACTAATCATTTAACTAATTTTAATTTAATTAATTTTCTTGATTAGAGGATGAGTCTAGTTATGATCCTTAATAAGTAAAATTCATCAAATTTAAATATTTCTACAAATCAAATATGATTTTATAATTTAATTTATTGGGTTCACTTAATTAAATAAATATGACGTCACTATTAGTGAATTAAATATATATTCAATTATTCATTTGATATATTGATAAAATATGTCAAATATTTTTAATTTGATAATTTTTAGTATTATACAGCATTGAATTTTAAAGGAATGCTTAGTTAATTTAATATCAAAATATAAATAAGATAAAAAAAATTATATATGTATATATAAAAATTATTTCAAAATCGGTTCTAGTTTCGGATATTTGGTTCGGTACGGTCCGGTATGGTTTGGTACGGTTCTCGGTACGGATATTTGAAAAATCTCCAGAACCGTACCATGAAAATTTTCGGGACGGTTTGGTTCGGGGAAAGTCAAAAAGTCAACGGATATTTTCGGTTCGGGTATTTTTCGGTTCGGGTTCGGAGATCTCCAAGTCCCGTGCACACCCCTAATTATAATGCTAGGTAATTTTAAAAGCCAAAATTTTCTCGGACAGAATAAAACCTAATATTTGGAAGTTATTACTTTTTAGGCTTTGGCATGTTTTTGTCCATTCCCGTTACATATTTCAAAATTTCAATTCTTTTTCATACTTTTTATTTTTGTTGTAAAGATACTCGTTCAACGTGTAAATAAGCAGTGACCTATAATGCTTATAAATGTGGGTGTATGTATATATGATAAAATCACATTTTTTTTTTTTTTTTTTAATTTTAGGCTAATATAATTTTTTTAATTATTTTCAGAACTGCAAAATCCCCTAAGGGTTTTATCTATCACAATTCACACATATCCACTAGCCATTAATTGACCTAACATAAAATGATAACATCATAACTAGGTGGCTTAGCTTGGCGCATTAAGCGATTGTGGGATGGAGTCGGGGTTCAAATTCTGCTCCATCAAATTGTTTGTGGGGTGGAGGTCGGTGGTTCATATCCCTTCTCCATCAAATTGCTCCGGGGCATATGCGGTAGTGAAGATTTGGTGGGAACTCATCTTGAATAGCATCCGTGTGGGTTCGATTCGGGGAAGATCATTATTAGTAGATTGGGGGTCGAACATAATTGTTCTCTTTACAGGAGGATCGGTTATACGTCGTGAGACCCGTCAGAACAACGGCGATGCGTGCACATCCCGGTTTACCTTGGCGGCGGCAATGAGGAAGCGGGTTTGTTGTCGCCGGCGTAGTCGGCGTCAAAAACTTTGAAGTTATAAAAAAAAAAAAAAAAAAAATAACATCATTAAAAAAATTGATATGCAAATAAAAAACTGTCGTCGCAGTACTTACAGAATGTAACAGGACAAAGATGTCCCTTGGGCCTGTTTGAATTATTTTACAATTATGTATTTCTAATAATTCTTTTGTATATTCACTTAGTAGTTTTAGATTTATAGGGACAAAAAGCCCCTTGAGTCTTAGTATTTGTTTCTAAGATGACGTTTAATATTATTTTATATAATATACTTATTATAACGTCTAATTTTTTTTAATATATTTCCTTTAATAAAGAGAATTTTTAAGCTCCTTTGATGTAATTATAATTACTATTTGATAAAACTTTAATAAACTGAACAATAACTTTTCTATCTAATTCTCTCAAACTCTAGCTGTCTTCTCATTTTCATATTCTTTCTCATTTCTTCCCTCGTCTTCCATTCTAAGATAAGGGAAGTGATTTTCATTGTTTTTAATCTCTATCTATGGGAGCTTCTTTGTCTCTCCATGGAAGTTTTTCAGTTTCCTAAGTGAAATAAGTTTGTCTCCGCATATATATGACTTTTGTTCAAGACAAAAACTTGTATCAGACCGTTTGACGGGTCAAAATCCATTAGACGGATTCTAAATCCAGACTCGGTGGCATTTTCGTAATATTTTGGGGCGGTGTCATAGTGTCACTGCATTAGTAGTTTCTTTGAGAAGTATTAGTAGTTTATTTTAATAATCCTCCATTAAAAACTATTAGTTTTTTACCTCAAAAGTATTAGTAGTCGCCCTAAAACTTATTAGTAGTCACCTGTAAAATATTAGATTTTCTCCTTAAAAGTATTTTAGTAGTTCCCTGTAAAGTATTAATTTTTGACCTAAAAAGTACTAGTAGTTCCCGTAAAAAGTATTACTAGTTCCTCATAAAAGTATTAGTTTTTCTATGAAAATTATTAGTAGTCTCCTGAAAATTATTTAGCGAGTCCTTTTGAAAAGTATTAGTTTTTCTCTTGAAAAATATTAGTATTTTCCTAAAAATATTAATGTGACCTAAAAAGTATTAGTCGAACTTGGTCTCAACTGCAAAAAGAAATAAAGTGATGAGAAAGAAGCGACTTAAATGAAAATCCTTAGCTCCCATCTATAAGAATTCTTATATTCTTACGAGAAAATGCATTTAAATGAGCTTCTTTATGTACTCATATGTTGACTAATATATAGTAATATATTGTGTTTTCCTCAAAATTAAAGGCAAGAGAAAAAGGATTTTGACAGATCGATGAATTTGAAGATAGTAGGGCTGATTGATAATGAAGATTCCCGATTTTGATGGAAGAAAAATGGCTGAAATGGGAAGACTTTCAAGAGAGAGACATGGAGATAAACATGCGAGAAAATGAGAAGGGAGGAAAAAGACTTGGAGCATGTTTTTTATTTTTTCTAAAGATCGATCGGTATTGGGGATCCATCTAACGGACTTAGATCCGTTAGACCGTCTAACAGGAGACCTACCTTTTGTTTAGTTAAATAAGTTTGTCCCTATAGGTGGACTTTTATCCGAAGATTCAGGACCATTGTCCGACGGTGAGTGACAAAATCGAAACTAATTCTATTGGTATGTGTTTCATACGGTGCCTCATTTGCAATTTTTGATTCTACGGATCTATTTAGATCTCAGTATAGGCTCGAGAAAAATCATTTTAGATTTGTATATATAGTTAAGATCTCGTAGGCCTTAAAAAAGCTGATTCTTACTTGATATTGTTATTAGTTGCAAGATTCATGTGATGAATGAGATTTATTTTGATGCTTAAATTAATAAATAAACTAATTACAAAACTAATTACTATATATAAGAAGAACCAAAATATATCACTTTCACTACAACATAAATGATATTAGGTAACACTCAAAAAATGTTACCTAATGGCCATAAAATGTTACTATAGACAATAGGTAGCAATTTTATGGCGCAAGACTTGCCCGTGCTACCTATAATTTAAGGTATCACTTTTAGTAGCTTTTAGTAACACTTTTCTAAGTGTTACATTAAGTTTTCTATTGGTAACACTTTGAAGCAATATTTCTAAAATGTTACATATGAATCTTATGTAACACTTTTTATATTTGTAATATTTAAAAGTACTTCTAAAGTGTTACATATGAATCTCATTTAACACTTTTTTGTAGCACTTCGTAGAAATACTATTTTTGCAACCAAGTAGATTCGAACTCACGACTTGTTATGTATGAAAGTGGCAATTCGCCACTAAGCTAAGTTGATTCTTATTACAACTTTTGCTTTGTTTTATATATATACATACACACACGAGAGAGAGAGATATATATATTATATATGTATATATAATATATTTTATATAATAAAGTTTATATTTTATAATATATGTATTAAATTATAGTATACATTGTATATATCAATTTTCATATTATATAGTATATAGTTTGAAAATCATATTATATTATATATTAAAGGACACAACAAATTAAAAATATCAAAAATATATAAAATAAATTTATTGACTGATAAATATTCAATCGGTAAAAATAAAAAATATATAAAAATATAAAATTAATTTAAATGAGATAAAAAATTCTACTTGATAAAAAAATAAATAATAAAGAAAATAACAAAAAATAGATTACCGACGGAAAAATTTCTTAAGTAATTACCGACAACATCAATTTTAATTGGTAATTTTTTAAAAGTAAAAAAAAAAAAAAAAAGTTTAACGATGAAATTGGTCTCCGCTAGTAAAAATTAAAAAATAAATAAATAATAATAATAAAATATCTACATGCGCATTTAAAATCGGTATTAAGAGGGAATTAATTACCTTCGTAAAAAATAAAAAAATAAAAGCAAAACTAAAATACTTTGTAAAAAGTAAACAAAAATTTAGTTAAAAAAAGCAGTACATGATGTCTACATTTTTTTAGGTTTGGGGACATCAATTAATTAAATAAATCTTTGACATGATTTAATGATATTTATATAATTTTGTGTTACTAAAATATAGCTTAAAAAGTTTTACAATCAATAAATATCGTGTTGCCAAGATTGCTTCTTAAATAAAGTGATACCTATTTGCGTTACAAAAGATATAACAAAAAAAGTGATACTTAAAAAGTGTTCTTATATAAAAGTGTTACATATAAGCGTTACATATTGATAAAAGTGTTACCTATTTGCGTTACAAAAAAAAATAACAAAAAAAAAGTGATATTTAAAAAGTGTTACTTATATAAAAGCAAGGTTGCAGAATCGCTGGCGCCGGTCGGGAAGCGGGCGCCTAGCGCTAGGGCGCCTGGCGGGCGCTAGGCGCTAGAGCGGCGCCTAGAAAAGCCCAAGTTTTCTTATTTTTTATTTTTGTATTTTGGCGATTTTCCCGATTTTTGGCGATTTATTCGCCTAGACCGCCTGAGACCGATTTTTCCCGATTTTTCGATTTTTGCCGCTGGCGCCCGCCTAGGCCGCCTAGCCCGCCTAGGCCGCCTAGCCCGCCTGGCGGGCGCCTAGGCCGATTTTTGCCCCAGGCGATTTTTTGGCGATTTTGGAAAATCGGGTCGGCCTAGGGGCGCCTAGCGCCTAGTCGCGCCTGGCGACGCCTGGGCGATTTTACAACATTGTATAAAAGTGTTACATATAAGTGTTACATATTGATAAAGTGCTACAAAAGTGTTACATAAATATTGTAATATAAAAAGTGTTATAAACATGTGTTACATATGTACCTTATGTAAAAAGTGCTACAAAATTTGTGTTACATAATGTCATTTATGTTGTAGTGTTTGGGCAACCTTACAATTTCTGATTAACTATAAAAATCTCTGTCAACTTGTAGTGAAACCTTTAAAGTACCCTAGCCATCAAATACAGTTACCAGTTACCACCAATGTTGAATGCACCAACTATATATAGTAACTGTGAATATGCCTATACAAATATGCGTCTTCAAATAAATATATATGGGCACCCAATGCATTTACTCTTACATTAACAGTACTTCTTTCTGATTAATTATAGACAATAAAAATTACCAATATATTTCTGATAAAGGAAAATTGCACTTTTGGTCCCATAAGAAAATGATCAAACACTTTTAGCCCCATGTTTGCTTTTTTGTTCCCAATAGATTTATTTTAGCACATTTAGTCTCATACGATTCAATA